>MKEJ01049896.1:0-10366 GCA_001753735.1 Embelia ribes | reverse complement strand
TTTTTTTTTAATTAAAATAGCGCTATAAAATTCTACGCAATAATATTAACTAGTATGCAAATAATAAAAAGGATAGAGAATGCAAATACAGTTTTATAGTGGTTCGGCCAAAGATCAGTTGACCCCCTACGTCCACTCTCTCAAGCGTTGCTTGAGGTTCCTTTATCACCAAGATAATGCTACAGCCTAATCGGTTTCACGGATGCTGATTACCCTATTTGAGACAACCCCTCAAATTCAAGTATACTCTCACAACTAAAATAGTGTAAGATAGAATTTGAAGTGTATCTTTATACTCATACAATATCGAGCTTGAGCTTGCTATTGTTTCTTAGAGAGATGAGAGGGCTTGAATAATATATGATTTAGATTGTTGAAGAGGCCTTTATTTATACTGTTCGAGCTCAGTCTGGATTATGGCCGAACCACTATATGGTCAGTTTTTGTCCGTGTTTGGTCGACCTATTCATGTGTGGATATACTGGCGTTCGTGTGCGGACAACCTATCTATGTGTGAACAGATTTTTGTCTGTGTACAGATGGGCCTTTGTCCGTGTGCTGACACGAGTCCATGTGCGGTCATAATCTATTTAGTTGTATGCTCAATTTTGATTCCTTAAACTCTTAGAAACACAATCAAAATATTAGTAACATAATCAAGTATTAATTAAATGAATTACTTAGTTATCATCAAAATATAAGTTATTAAAAATAGGGTTAATACGTACCCTCCAACTTAAACTTTAATCTACCCTTGCAATGCAACTAAGAAAATAGATGTACTTTATTTAAGCTTAAAATAAAACAAAACTATATTATTATTCTAAAACAAAAAACAAAAAAACCTAATTTCACTTTGGTAGAATTCACTGATACATTTAGCATATGTATCAAGCCGTTAAACCCTTAGGAGTCCCTAGTGGACGAGTGTAGTCTTGTGAGGGTTTACTACAGCGACGCCCGTAAACACTATAAGTTTGTTTACCAACATTTCATATTAAAATTTAAAAACAACAATTTTATGAAGTGCAACTTTAATAAAGTGAATCAAACTAGGTGCATTTTCTAATTGTCATGGAGATATATTTAAAGTTGTCTCGACTCGCCATACTAAATTGAACATGAAGGTAAGATAACATTAAAACGATGTCCAAATGATGCATAAAGATCGTATATGAATTCTATGTTGATCAATATTTAGGCTTAAAACCAATTTTTATTGCAGTGCTTTTAATATTTACACTTTCCACTTTTCAAAATATGAGTTGATTGTCAATGTGAAGTCATTCGGACTTGTTCTTCCCTATCTCTCTGAGTGCTCTCCGTACTTATTTTCCGATGGTATATTATATATATATATATATTATTTTTTTTAGCTACTTTTTTTTCAAATACCATCGTTAGGCCCTTTTGCCTCTGCAACTACTTAGCTACATATTCTTATTTTATCGAGCGGAATGTTTAAGCGATAGCACCATTTTGTCAAAGGAGTTGGGAATAAGCCGTTTTCTTTCATAGACGAGATTTCATATACTTTCAAGTTGTTTCAATTGGGAAACGTTTCATTGTTTGTTCCAAATTCATGTTCAACGAAGCTTTAGTGTAAAAAGTTAAGCTTACTTTAACCATAAATCCATGAAAAGTGAGAAAATGAAACTAGTTGTTATCTACCATTGTAAGTTGCATTCAAATTAGTTATTTTTATTTCTAAAATTGTTGGACTCAAATATACCGAAACGAGATTAGACTCTCTACCCTTTTTCATATGTGTACAAGTTCTTCTCCCTATCACAAATATGTGCATAATCGAGCTAAAATAGGGACAACATGAAGAATTGAATACCGTAATAAAAAGGGTAACGAGAAATCCATACCAGAATCGTATTGGTGTGGCCAATGGCTAATGTGCAAGTGATCACGAAAGATAAAATCTGTAAATAAAATCACTTTGCACAACATATAATCATAGCATAGTAACATTGACAATTATAAATATCCTCTACTGCTACGAAATCTATCCATGCGATATGTAAGATAATGCGAACAGAAACATAGATATTGAATCATAAATTGGCCTCCGGCCCAAGTTCAAGTCCAAAAAGAAAAACTACAACTACAACATTAAATGAAATAGTTCACATACTACTAAAATAAAGAACAAGAAAAATAAAATAAAATAGGCTAAGCGTACCACACAAAATCAAATATTTCTAATACTTCACCCTATTCCAAATTGAAAATCAAATTATATTTATTATTATTTATATTATTATTATTATTATATATTTGCCTTTCAAGATGGAATAGGTGTGTATACCCCCAACTTAAATCGAACATAATCCTCTATATTAAGACTTAAAATTACGGGATTTACACGACATGAACGAAGAAAACAAAGAGAAATTAACTAAGAAAATAAAGGAACGGAAACTATGTACAATTACGACTTTCCTCGAAGATGGTTAATCAGGATAGAATGGATTTGTGAGATCCATCTCATCTCGATTTCCATTGAAATTATCGTGATATGATTTCAAATGCTACTCATTGACTTTGAATTTCATATTCTTTCGAGGATCAAGAATAGTGTATGTACTGAATCAGGTAGTTTCTTGGATTATGTGGGGCCCCATCTATCGGGTTTTAAGCTTTTCCGGGAGTAAGTGTAAATGAGAGTTGTAAATGAGCACCTTATCACTGACCTCAAAAGTTTTCCTGGAAATATACTTGTCGTGTCAGATTTTCATCTTAGATTTGACAATTTTAGCATTCTTATATGCATCATTCCGGAATTCTTCGAGCTCGCATTATTAAAGTTTATGATGCAATCAGGCTTCATTAATTGACTCGTTGCATTGACGTATAGACCAATAAGCTTTATGTTCAGTTTCGGCAATTAAGTGACACATTTTACCATAGACAAGTCTATAAGGTGACATACCCAGAATTGTCTTGTAAGCGGTCCTGTATGCCCACAATGCATCAATGAGTCGTAAAGACCCGTCTTTTCTATTCAGATTGACCATTTTTTCCAGGATACCCTTTACCTCCCTATTTGCCAATTTGCCTGACCGCTTGTTTGTAGGTGATATGCAGTACCAAATCTATGTATAATACCATATTTTCTCATCAGATTGCCAAAGGGCTTGTTGCAGAAATGCGAGCCACCATCACTAATGATAGCCCTTGGTATTCCGAAACGAGAGAAAATGTGTTTATTAATGAACTTGACCACCACTTTGTGGTCGTTGGTACGAGTAGGGATAGCTTCAACCCACTTCGACACATAATCTACCACCACAAGGATGTATAGATAGCCAAACGAACTAGGAAATGGGCCCATAAAGTCAATACCCCAACAATAAAAAATCTCGATCATAATGATTGGGTTGAGGGGCATTATGTTACGCTTAGTCATTTTTCCTAGTCGTTGACAACGATCGCAACTTACACAAAATGCATGAACATCTTTGAACATACTCAACCAATATAAACCAGATTGTAGAATCTTGGCAGTGGTCTTTTTGGCCGAGAAGTAGCCACCACAAGTGGTCGAATGGCCAAACTGCATAATATTTTGAAATTTGTTATCTGGAATGCAACGTCAGATAATCTGGTCAGGGCAGTATTTGAATAGATAAGGCTCGTCCCAATAGAAGTTCCGCACATTTCACAAACATTTCTTCTTGTCAGTGGCATGCCAAGATGGCGGGATTTCTCCCATCACCATGTAATTGGCAATATCAGCGTACCATGGGATTGAGGAGGATTCGATGATGAAGAGTTGCTCATTAGGAAAATGTTCGTTAATCAGAAGATTTTTGTCATTACTTGGTTGGCTATTAATCCTTGATAAGTAGTCTGCCACTATAATTTCAACTCTCTTTTTATCTTTGATTTCGATATTGAATTCTTGAAGGAGTAAAATCCACCTCAATAATCAAGCCTTAGCTTCCTTCTTGGTAAGGAGGTACTTGAAGGAAGCATGATCAGTAAATATATTGACATGTAAGCCAATCAAGTGAGAACGGAATTTATCGAGCACATACGACCACTAGCAATTCTTTTTTTGTACTCATGTAGTTCCATTGGGTATCGTTTAGAGTTCGACCTGCATAGTAAACTATGTAAGGTTTCTTATCTGTACGTTGCCCAAGAACTGTCCCAATGGCATAATTGTTAGCATTGCACATAATAGGCGCAGGAATCAATCAAGCCTTTAGCTTGTTAAATGCTCTTTGACAATTGGTTGTCCACTTGAAATGGACATCCACGGATAGTAAATGGTACAAGGGCCAAGCAATGAAGCTGAAAGATTGGATGAATCGCCTATAAATCCCAACATGTCTAAGGAAGGAGCAGATATCTCTTATGGTTTTCAGGGGCTGAAGTTTCTCGATAAGGTCCACTTTGGACCTATCAACTTTGATCCCCTTACGAAGAAACAATGTGTCCTAAGATAATACCTTGTATTACCATGAAATGACACTATTCCCAATTAAGGATCAAATTGGTCTCGTCACATCGAGCCAAGACTTTATCCAGATTGTCTAGGCATTCTTCGAATATGTCTCCATATAGTGAAAAATCATCGATAAAAATCTTGAGAATTTTCTCAACTATGTCACTAAAAATGCTTATCATACACCTCTAAAAGGTATACAGCTCATTACATAACCCAAAAGGCATGTGCCGATAAGCAAATGTCTCAAATGGACAAGTAAATGTTGTTTTTTCTTGATCTTCGAGGGCAATTTCGATTTGGTTATAGCCAAAATTACCATTAAAAAAATAATAGAAAAAATGACTTGCTACTTGTTCGAGTACTTGGTCCAGAAAAGGCAATGGGAAATGGTCTTTTCTAGTCACGACATTCAATTGGTGATAATCTATGCACATGCGCCAATCAATCTAAATTCGCATAGGAATCGGCTCATTATTTTCATTGGCGACAACTGTAACTCCGTGCTTTTTTGGTACTACTTGTGTAGGACTTACCCATTTGGAATCGGCTATCAGATAGATAATACCTGCATCCAACAACTTAATTACTTCGACTTTTACCACTCTTTCATATTTGGATTAAGCCGTCATTGTGCTTGATGAACTGGTTTAGCCTCTTCCTCAAGGTAAATTCTATGTGTACATGTAATGGGACTGATTCCCTTTAAGTCCGCTGAAGACCAGCCAATTGCTTGGCGATATCATTTAAGTACTCAAAATAAGCCTTTTTCTTGCTCCGGTGTGAGAAAAGAGGAAAGAATTACCGAGAATGATTCGCCATCACCTAAAAATGCATATTTTTGTTTGATTGGCAATAGTTTTCTTTCGGGGCAGGGAGCTTGCAAACTCGAGGGGATAGCCTTGACACCAGATGTGTCCAAGGGCTAAAAATTGGGGTACCACCCCCCAACTTGCATTAAAGTCTCGGTCTCTTCCTCTTCCATCCCTCCTACAAATTCTTTACTCTCAAATCCATTTTCAACATAATCCTCGATGATTATTTAGATCAAATCTATCTTCTTGAAATCTACTTGATCATTTGGGTGCTTGGAAACATAAAAAACATTGAGTTCCATTTTTATATTCCTGAAAATAAGCTTCATGACTCCATTCTTACAATTGATAACCACATTTGGCGTGGCTAAAAATGGACATCCCAGAATGATGGGAATTTGTTTATTGGGATTGGGAACTACTTCTATGTCCAACACCACAAAGTCGATAGGAAAATAGAAGTTGCCTACTTGAATGAGCACGCCCTCATTAATTCCTCTAGAGATTTTAATGGAGCGATCAACAAGTTGTAAGGTAACATGCATCAGTTTAAGCTTACCGAGCCCAATTATTAGTACACGAAATAAGGAGGCAGGTTCATACTTGCCCCCAAGTCAAGGAGTGTGCGCCTTATTGTGTTATTCCCTATCACATACGAAATTGTAGGGCAATCGGGTTCTTTGTATTTCAAAGGTATGTAAAGCTGAAGAATAGCACTTATGTGCTCAGTAACGAATGCATTTTCCTTTTCATGCTTGCATTTAACAATACAAAGGTCTTTGAGAAATTTGGCATAAGATGGTATTTTCTTGATCACCGTTAGAAATGGAATGTTGATCTTAACTTGTTGCAACATCTCAAAAAGTTCCTTATTGAAAGGTTCATTCCGAGAAACGAGATGTTGTGGAAATAGAGCTTTTGGTTTGTAGGGTACTTCCACATTCTCTCCACTACCCTTCTCTATTACTCCCTCTTTTTTATCCTCCTTAGACTACCATATTTCACCTTGGATTGAACCAGTTTTTCTAAGTACAGGGGTTGCCATTCAAACGGCTATAGAGGATCGTTCAAATGGTAGAACCTGGACCTCGATTTTCTCTATTTTTTTGCTCTGAACAAAAATATCAGATCAATGGATTGTTTTCAGAATCTCTTGTCACATAAACTTCAGTATTGATGGATTTCGGGGCTTGAGTCTCAAAAAAAACTTTAGAACTTGGATCGGGTTTTGTTATGGTCTTATCAATGATTTTTCTACTACAAAGAGTAATAATGGCATTGACTTGTTCATGAACAACAAAACCATCTGAAATACTCCCGGCATAAAATATTGTGTTTGTAGATTTGGTAAAAGTTAAGCGGGCAACTTACTTTCGCTTTTTTCCATCATAGCTAACACTTTCAAGATTTTTGAGATATCATGATCCATCTTATCAATACATCCAGATAAATGCTTCAACTCAGATTGAGTATAATCATCAGATTTATTAGCACAATCCAGCTTTCAGACATAATCTGGCCTAGCATTCAGATGTTTGTACATATTTGGATTAGGAGGATACGGAGTAGGTTGGAGTGGAGGCTTGTTCGGGTACAGAGGATGCACATTCGGATAAGGATTGTTATCACGAAATTGATTATTGTAGGATTGAGGATGTGTGTTGCATTCATTTTATTGAGCGTACATAATTTTCCTCATTTTTGGAATGAGAGCACAATCATCGATCTTATGCCTTTCAACTTGGCAAAATGTACACATAACCGTTTGCTTTTTACTCAAATTCACAACTTTCAACTTCTTGGTGTGCATAGAAATCTTGGCATCAAGATCATCAAGTTTGCTAATTTGGTACTTCCCACCACCCGTTTCACCATCTCTAATTTGGAAAAGATTTGAAGGCTCATCTTCCTATTGCTTAGAAAGCTCTGCAAACTCTTCGAAGAAAAGATATATCTCATCTGTACTCTTGTCAAACAAGTTTCTGGAGATCCTCAAGTTAATAATTTGCTTGATATGAGAAGATAAACCTTTATGAAAGAATTGAATAAAATGCCATTATGGGGGCATTTGATTATACCCTTGAATCTTTCCCAAGCTTGAAAGAACTTTTAAAAAGATTGACAATGAAAGTTCATGATTTATTCTTAAAACTTGAAGGGTTATGACGGGAAGAAATGATTTAACAACATTTGTTGTATTTGTCCCTATATAGCTATCGACTTAGGAAGAATAGAATTCAACCAACTCTTTGCTCCATCCTTTAAAGCAAATAGAATAAGCATTAGCTTGATGGTATCGAAGGTGCAATCGGGAACTCAGTAAGTTGAGGAAACCACTGCAAACTCATTAATGAAATCATATGATACTTCAAATTCTATGCCATGGAAAGAAGGTATCGCTTTGAACGTTCCATTTTGAAATTGAAATAAATTTACTCTAGCGGGAGGAAGATAGATGCAAGAAGGAGTGTTCGTCATTTGAGGCATCAAATGCATTTAAGCCGGAAGAGTATTCGGATTGATGGGTAGTGGATTGTATTTAGAAAATAATTGTCTCAAATGCTTCAACCATTTTTAGGGGAAGATCACCAATAGGAGGAGGTTTTTGTGGAACCAGATAAGGAGGAGGAATTGGTGCTTGATTATCTTCTTGATTTGGAAATAATTGAGTGAATACAAGATTAGATCTAAATTGGGATTCCCCCATTGTTCTCGACATCCCGGGATTGATCATCCCTATGTTAACTCATTTTTTTATGGATTTTTTTTAAATATACAAAGAATAGACCAAAGAATAATACAAAAGAAATAAGAGAATGGATTGATTAAAATCGAAATGATTTGGCTCAACCTTGATTGAGGAGACTAAATCTAACTCAACAATCCACGAGACCAAGGCACCTTAGATTCAGTAGAGGAATCCCCCGGCAATAGCACAAAAAACTTGACCACTACAAAATTATGTCGGCTTTAAATTGGCAAGTGTACAGTGTTGGTCGTGGCTTTATTGATAAATACCAGATATCGAACTCAGGGATTCCTGGAGAATATACGCACCAAGTTAGAAGTGTAGGATTATTTTGCAAAATTAGTCCAAAGAATGTAAAACAAAAGAAAGCCTCGCCTTGGTATTTTGATGATTTAAAAGCTAAAATTCACAAATTGTAAATAAAATGGCTCAGCCTTACTTGGAATTTGACAAATGACCAATTTGATTCATTCATAGCATGCTAATTAATGTAAATTATTACCAATTTAGACTCTAAATTCATAAATTGTATTTTTCAAGAAAATAGTTTTCAAGTATATAAATCAATTCAAATACCTCGAGAATGTCATCAGGGCAAGCTCATAACTATTCTCGAAAGTTTCGTAATACTTGCATAAGTATAAAGCCCAACGATTTTTCAAAAACACAACTCACTACAATAGCATATGTTTAAAATATTATTAAAACTAATAAATTACTACGTTTAGTAGTTTAAAATCCCAAAATTAACATACTAGGTTTACAATTTGGGTCATTTAGGCATCATCTACAAGAGCCAAGCCATGAAAATCTAGCTAATCATACTTAAAATGAAATAAGCAAGAAAAATATAAATGACTAGAAGATACATAGTTCAAGAAAAAATTGAAAAACGAAATATGAATAAAAAACTAACACTATCAAGTTACAAAGACCTAAAACATGAAATTACCACTAATTAAACACTATAACATGTATAAAAACCAAGTTTAAAGCATAAATAACAACTATTCTAGCAAATAAATTTAGAGACTAAATTTAAGAAACTAAGAATGGAGAAAAACAACTTACAAATACTAAAATGGAAGGAAATGAAAAGGGATGAGTATGCCCTTAGCTTGTGCTCCTACTTTTAACCCAATATTGATTCGAAATCATCAAGTAATATGAAGAAAACTTCAAGAATTGAGCTAAACCAAACTTGAGAGTTTCTATCATTGAAAGAGAAGTGAATAATACATAATGATCCAAAAGTAATCCAAAAGTTGATAGATAAATGAAAAATAATCTGCCAATTTATATATAAAAGTAATATCTTCCAAAAAAATCTGCTTAAATTGGCTATAACCAGCAGAGAATTGCTCAACAACCCCCCCAAAACCAGGTTCACACGTAACTAAAGTTGCCTATACTTCTGCTCAGCATTTCGAATGGCATGGGGGACCATTCAAACAGAACCCCTGAAGTCTAATTTATTTAGTTGTTTCATGCCTTAGCCAAATTCTGAATCTTGTTCTTCATTTTCTTGCTCTTGACTTCTTCAAAACTTGTTTCTTGAGATTTTATAATATTTTGCGGATCATTCTCGGATCTTGAATTCATCGGAAATTTTTTCGAGACTTTTTCAACATTTTTGAGCTTCAATTCATGCCTTTTTTCTACAAAATTATCATAAAAATAAGTAAACAAGAAAATGACCATTTCAAAGTATTGTGAAGCAATATGAAGTTAAAAATGCATAAAAAAATGAATAGAAAACTACATTTTCTGTGTCTAATCAAACACCTCCCATGAGGAACCAACCCACCTCTTGATATTGTTGGTCAGTTCTATTGATGATTTCACATGGCCATTGATCTTGTCAAGCTTAGTATCTTCACTTTGCACATATACATTTAAGGTATTTTTGGAACAAAGGAATGGACATTTGATTAGTCATAGAAATATAGTTTTTTATATGTTTATAATACACTTTTGGCATCATTTTGTATCATTATTTAGTGCAAATGCCTTATTATTCTTTATTCTACTTTGTAGAAAAAATACAAAAAATCGAGCTCGTAAATGGCAAGAAAGTCCCGAAGCAAATCCCTACAAGACCCAAGATTTTCCAAGATGCGTCGTAAAATCTTGAAGACAAACTTTAAAGGAGTGGAATCAAGTGCTTGAAGAGCAAATAAATGAAGAATAAAGTTGAATAAGTACAGGAAAAAGGCTAAGAAAAGTACAAATGTGCAAAAGTCCAGGGGTTACCATTCAAACGACTCCCCTAGACCATTTGAACGGCTAAACAGACATGTTGACTGCGTTAAGCCATGGAAGAACCTTATTTTGGGCGCA
>MKEJ01049888.1:0-10851 GCA_001753735.1 Embelia ribes | reverse complement strand
ATCTATTTGGTCTCACTTCTATTTATATTTCTGTCTTTTATTATATTATTATTAGTTCGTAAACTAACACATCGAACCAAATAAAGAAGAAAGGAAAGCATATCCTGTGAATTTCGTGTCATACTTAACTAGGTCATAATCTTTAAAAAGTTAAATATATATGTATAAACCTTGGTTAATAACATTTCATTAGAGAAATATTTCAATCTTAAAACCAAATTAAAATCAAATAAATAAGTGACTTATATTCTTACAAGCCTATACAATTCCAAGAGGTAGTATAGCCGCCATCCACAACAAAGTTGTGACCAGTCACATACCTTGACTCATCGCTAGCAAGATAAAGTTCTACCTCAGCTACATCCTCAGCCCTTAATGTCACATTTTTTTAAATTACCCAAATTTCTAACCATATCCTCCAATTTCTCCACTTCTTCCACTCCAATTCCCCCTATTTCCACACCCTCACATTCTTCTCCCCATGCATTCAAAAGCATGGTAGTAGCAACCCCAAATGAAGATATACAATTAACCCTAATCCCATACTTGCCCAACTCACACGCCGTGTTTTTCGTCAACCCTATAAGCGCGCGTTTAGACATCGTGTAAGTGAAAAGCCCGAGCCCGCCCATAAAGCCCGCAACACTGGCAGTGGATATGATGCAACTGCTCTTTTGTGCTGCCATTGCATGAGCCGTGCGTTTCATCCCCAGAGCCGCACCTTTCACGTTTACGCACATGATTTTATCGTACTCTTTGTGGTCGAAATTCATTATGCTCTTTTTTTTCGATTGGTTGCCGAGGACCCCAGCATTTGAATAGACTGTCTAGCTTTCCGAAATGGATGATTGATTAGTTGATTAGATTTTGGATATCTTGTTTTTGGGTTACATCGCAGTGGATGAAAATGGCCAAAGGAGATAACGAGGTGGCTAGAGTAGAGCCAATCGAATCTTTGATATCTGCAATTACTACTTAAGCCCCATGCTTTACAAAGAGCCTCACCGTGGCCTCGCCAATGCCTCTAGCACCACCAGTTACAATAACAACTTTTCCTTCCAATCTGTATCATATAAACTATTTTTAGAACATAAATCTTGCTCAATTTCGACGGATAATTACAAGGCGTTGTATAACTTATTCTCTTACACATTATAACCAATTATGTTTTCCTTTCTTTGTAATTGTTTTCTTCCATTTACCGATGGTATTTAAGTATAGACTTGATGAGATACATATCACATAATATAGTTGGCCTCCCAATGGATTAATTAAGCATGAGATCTTTTAATGCATCATAATTTAACAAGTCCTACAAAAGTTTAGTTATTCAGATAGTTAACAAATGCAATTGTTGTTACGAATCTTTGCATACTTTCTTGCAAAAAGAAAATATACAATTAATAAATACTCTACTTAATAGATTGATGAAATGATCAAATTAATTAATATGCGGTTAGAGACTATAATGCAAGAACATATCATTGCTAAATTATTTTACTTCCATACGTGGCCACCAACATGTGTAGAGTTGTAGACAAATAAATGGAATTAAGAAAATAATTAATGTACGAAATAGAATATGGATGAAGATTGCCTTTTAGGAGTATCAAACGAGAAGCTATCGCCGCTCATTGCTTGATTTCCTTGGCGGGTTTTTTCGTGCATTGTCACTTGAGCAGGCATGCTAATTGTTGAGGGAGTTGGAGAAAAAATTGGCCGGGAATGCAAAAGAGACACCTAAAAAAAGATGGTGAGGCTGATTTTGCAAATGAATAGGGTGTTATGTTTATAGTTACGGATCCTTAAAAAAAGGTGAGAGAGTTAGTTTGGAATGTAGATATTTTCCGTTTTGTATATATAGTTTGGGGTGGCGCGTTTTTGGAGTGGAAAATTGGTTAGAAACATTCTTATCTTAAACACATGCCTCCCTCTCTCTTCCTATCTCTCAATTGGAAGCACCTGATCATCACTTGCAAAAGCGTATAAATGATTATGGCTATGCAAGAATCCAGCAACCGAAAACTAATCCGACATAAATTGAACTTTAAAAGATAAATATTAATTGATTTGTTATTGATCCGGCATCAAAATGGTCCATCCATAAATTACGGTGTAAGCCTCGAAATAGCTAGCATTTTTCTCATCAGAACTGAATCGATCCAAACATATACTTGGACTGGGACTAACCTAAACAAAATTATTTATTAATATTCAACGTTAGACAACTACTCTTAATATGATTATAGTCTGATTTTTGCATTGTTATCGCATAATTATTTTTAGTTTTATGCTGCTTCTTATAAATATGAATCTAACAAATTATATAAAATTAAGATAATTTTAAGATATTGTATCAAAATAAAAATTTTGTACTCATAGATACCTTATCACCATGCATTGTATGCATTGTAACAAAATCATATAGGAATAATTGAATTGCTGAAATTTGTAGCCAATTCCAACAAAATAACCTTAATCCTCTTTCTCTATTTTTTCAATCATGTATTGTTTATTTTATTTTCTTAATGATTTAAACATATAATAAATAAAAATAGTAATTATACAGATACTTACGATAATAGTTATAGTAAACATTATTAAAAATTGATATATGAAAAATAGATAATAAACATTGATATCCTTTATTTATTTATTTATTTAATAAATCAGATTTATTATTTGTAAAAGTATAATTTAGTTTTGCTATGAGTTTGTAATTTTTTTGTGAACAAACAACCTTATATTAAATTCTAGTTATTACCAAAAAATAAAATAAAATTGAGTTTATATTTTATTTTAATATTAAAAGATGTGTTGGCTTCACCACCTTGCTGGGATGAATACCACATTCATATATACAATTGTAGTATATAAATTTGGATAATAAAAGGATTTGGTTTTTTTATCACTTTGCACCAATAATCTCAACTAAGAAGGAAATTATATATTACTAAATGAATACAAAAAATTGTTTCTATCCTAAAAGATTATAATTGAGAATTAATCAATGTGTGACACAATGTAAGAAAATTGTGTTGTGATGAATGCCACATTCATACATACAATTGCAGTGTATAAATTTTGATTACAAAATGAATTGGTTTTTATCACTTTGCACCAATAATCTCAACTAAGAAGGAAATTAAATATTACTAAATGAATACAAAAGATTGTTTCTATCCTAGAAGATTATAAGTTAGAATTAATCAATGTGGTAGATCCGATGCCACCTTATAATGATTCAAAATATTTGTGTTAACATGCTTCCGCAATCTCAACGGTAAGGGACGAACGTTGAGATTGAACACCATAGAAGTAAAGCGAGAAGCGACAATTGGTTTGGTGAACCCATCTGCGAGTTGATCCTTGCTAGAGAGAAACCGAACCTCAAAGGTCTTGTCTGCGACACGATCGCGAACAAAATGATAGTCGATTTCTATGTGATCTCAATATGTTTGGTGTGAACATAAAATGTCGGATTAGACGTCAAGTAAGTTGCACCAATGTTATCACAATGTATCACAGGGGGCCGGAATAGATGAAAAACTAGCTCAAAAAGTAGTGATTAGAGCCATATAAGTTCGGCTTCCGTGCTGGCTATAGTACAGTACTCTGCTTTGGTGCTTGATCTAGGTATTGTTGTATGCTTCTTGGATGACCACGCAATAAGGTTGGCTCTAAAAAAGAAGCAATCCCCGGTTGTAGAACGACGATCATTGGGGCAACCTGCCCAATCTGCATTTGAATAGGCATAAAGATGATGGGACATGCTTTTGCAAAGAAGTAAACCAAAGTGGATCGGCTGTTTGAGGTAGCAGAAGATGCGTTTCACGGTCGCCCAATGAGATACACACGAACGATGGAGAAACTGACATACTCGATTAACTGCAAAAGAGATGTCAGGGCACGTAATAGATAGGTACTGAATGGGCCCCTACAGTACTACAGAATGACGTCGGATCATTAAATGTACCACTATCAAAGCCGTTGAGCTTCTCACTAGACGACATTAAAGAAGTAACAGGCTTTGCGGCTAGCATGTTTGTTTGTTTTAAGATGTTATGGATGTAGTGGTTCTGGGTAAGAAATAGGCCCTCGAGAACAACTGAGGCGATGACACCAATAAAATAGTAAAGGAGTCCCAGGTTGCGCACAACAAAGGTACTTTGTAACTGTTGATAAATTGAGAAATTGCCTAAAGAGAGGAGCCTGTGACAATAATATCATCGATGTACACGAGTATATATATGCGGTACTGAAAAGTGCATAAAATAAATAGAGAAGAGTCAGATTTGCTCCCCTGAAAACCAAGAGAGTAGAAGTGCTGACTGAGACGAGAATACCATGTTCGGGGTGCCTGTTTGAGGCCATATAATGATTTTCGAAGCTTAGACAGGTGGTTAGGAAATGCAGGATGAGAAAATTTGGGCGGTTGTTGCATGTAAACAGTCTCGTTTAGATGTCTATGTAAAAAAGCATTGCTAACATCTAGCTGTGATATAGGCCAACTAGTAGAAATAGACAAGGATAACACCAATCTAATGGTAATAGGCTTGACAACTAGAGCATATGTGTCAGCATAGTCAATGCCTTTTGTTGATGAAATCCCTTGGTTACAAGACAAGCCTATAATGCTCAATAGTACCATATGCATGTCGTTGAATCTTGAAGACCCATTTGAACCCAATGACATTATAATGCCGTAATAGAGGGATCGGATCCCATGTACCGTTTTGCAATGGAGGTACGAACTCCTCATTCATAGCTTTGCGCCAATGATGAAATTTGACCGCTTCTGAAAAGCATGAAGGTTCAATTTCGTTTGCGGTACCATGTGCTACAAAGGCATGAGGTAATGGCCATTGAATAGTCCCATCTTGATATTGTTTCGGCGTAAAAATATTATCGCGTGTACGTATTTGCATAGCATACTTGTGAACAGGAATGACACTAGATATATTGAAGGTTTATAGTACTGGGTTAAGGTCTAGAGGTTGTGGATTTAGGCTGGGGTTTGTAGGCGGTAATGGGCTAAGAGAGGAGCTGGATGGACGTAGGTTTGGGTCGAATGGGCTCGCTAGTGAATCGGATTGGTGAGTGGTAGATGGTGGAGAAGAAGCGGGCCTAGAAGGAGATTTTGGCCATTGGTATTGGCTAGAGACATGCCCAAGGACAAAGGAGATGGACTAGGCGAACGGTGAAGTTGGCATAATGAGGGCCATGATGCGTCGTGGGCTAGGCTAGTTACTAAAGGTTTTGGTGACATAAGGTCAGTGACCAAAGGGTGTGGTTGGTTTTATAGCATGGGTTTAATATTGAAATTAGGTGGTAAAGGTGTATGAGTAGCGTGTACTGGTGGAGGTGAATGGGGGTTTTGAAATGGAAACTAGTTTTTATCGAAAATGACATGTTGGGCTAAGTAAATATAGCCAGTTTTTAGATTGAGACAACGATAGCCGTGATAGGAAAGGCCATAACTTATTAGGACATTTTTTTTTTTTATCATTATTCTTTTTATTGTAAGACCATGGAAATGGCCAACAAGCACAACCAAAGACCCAAAATAATGTATAGTTCGGTAATTTTTGAAATAGCGTTTCAAATGGAGAGAAGTATTTTAGTACCGGAGTTGGCATACGATTGATTAAATGACATACGGTTAAAAATGTATCATCCCAATATTGCATGGGAATAAAACTATTGGTAAGCAAAGCAAGCCCTGTTTCAACAATATATTGGTGTTTTCTTTTCACGACGCCATTTTGATGATGAGTGTATGGACATGTTACCCGATGATTAATACCTTGTGTTTGTAAGAATTTATGTAAAGTACGATATTCCCCACCCCAATCGATTTGTACCGAAATAATTTTCTTATTAAGAAATCTCTCTATTATTTTTTGAAATTGTGCAAATATAGTCGTAATATCAGATTTATTTTCAATTGGGTATAGCCAAGTGAAATAGTTAAAAGTATCCACAAATGATACATAATATGAATTACCTATACAAGAAACACACGGGGTAGAGCCCTACATATAAGTATAAATCAATTCTAACAAAAAAGATGCTTTAAATTCAATAGTAGGAAAATGAAGCCTATGGCTCTTGGCCTTTTGACATGCATGACAAATAGAGTGATTTTTATTTTCTAATATGAGAAGAAAAAATTTAGAAACAACTTACTTAACTATTCGGAATGTCGGATGTCCTATCGATTGTGCCATTGGTCGACCGTGGCGGATGCATCTAACTGAGTGACACAAGCTGCCTTTGGTATTGACCACATATACAGTTCGTCCTTAGTTTGACCGCAGAATAAAATGGTCCCTATTGTTAGATCATTAACAAAAAAGGAATTTGGTAAGAATTCAATTAAAATATAATTGTTACGGGTAAATCGGCTAACTGAGATAAGATTCTTACTAATGGTAGGAACATGTAAAAGATTGTTTAATTTAAAAGAAGTAGTAGGTGTGGTCAGAGTAGTATTACCATTGTAGTGAATGGGTAAACCATTACCATTACCATTACCAACGTGGATAGTGTTAGGACCAATATATTCATGCGCATGCAAACCAAGATTCGCTAAGTCCGAAGTGAGATGATGTGTTTATCCCGTATTCGGATACCAATTTTGGTCAATAATTGAAGAACCTGTTGTAGTATGGGCATTAAAAGCCAATGCGGTTGATAAAGCATGTTTATTACCAAGGAGACAATAACATTGACGAGCCGTATGACCTGGCTTGTCATAGTACTGGCAAATAGTAGAGCTATTATACCAAGGTGTGCCCCTATTATTGGTGTTCCGCTTGTGATTACCTCGGTTATTAGAGTCGTGGCCTGAATTATTGCTTCGGGAATGATGTTGTTGCCAAAAAGAACTAACAGAAAGGGGTCGATGAGGCCCAATAGAAGGCTGTTAATGTGGACAAAAGACTTAAGAATCTCGAGAAGCTAAATTGGCACTTAGGTTGCCAAGTTCCATCATCAAGTTGTGGTTCTCCATACGTGTCTCGAAATCGAAAAGATGTGCTACAACTGTATCAAAGGGCATTGGTGGGGAATGAGTAGTAATGGATACAACCGAGCTATCATAATCAGTACCGAGTCCCACTAAGAGATAGGAAATAATTTAGGATCCCGATATTGGTTGCCCGGCTTGGGCAAGACGGTTGGCCAACTTTTGCACATCATAGACATATTTGTTAATTGATTTATTACCCTTCTTGATCGTGGCAAGTTCTTGACGGGTGTTAATACACGGGCTTGACTTTGGGAGGCAAAGAGACTCTCAAGTCGTAGCCAAAGTCTTTGAGAAATTGTTTTATTAATAACATACAATAAAACATACTTAGAGAGTGACGATATGAGAGCGGACAAGATTATTTGATCTTGTCTAATCCAGTGATCAACGTAAGGATCTGGTTGGCCAAATGGTTGAGTCCGCGGTGGACATAGTTTGTTGTCATCGATATAGCCAAATAGTTCTTGTCCACGAAGGTAAAGGAGAGGTTGCCTTTGCCAAAGAAGATAATTTTCTCGGTCTAGTTTGATAGTAAGGAAATGTTGCAAGTTTGTGAGCATGGCAGTTGGGGTACTGTCAACTATGGGTAGCAATCCTATGGAAATGGTAGGAGGTAGAACAGTGGGTGTCGTCGTCATATTTGATAATGACAGGAAAGGCAGTGAAAAAGCAGGTAGGGTAAATTGACTGGATGTTATAGGTGTGCTTGAAAAACTTGATATGGCATGGGGAATGGCAATGGTGGTGGTCTGTGTTATGGTTCTTGGTGTAGTTGAGAATAATCCCGCCATTGTGGAAGAACTCGATTGAGTCGGAGGACCGAACATGACATTTGTCAAATGCTTTGATACCATATTTGATTAATAGTAATGAGGAAAATGAATAAGACACAATGGAAGAAAATTGTGTTGGCTACATTCATATATACAATTGCAGTGTATAAATTTTGAGTACAAAAGGATTTGGTTTTTCATCACTTTGCACCAATAATCTCAACTAAGAAGGAAATTAATACAAAAGATTGTTTCTATTCTAAAAAATTATAACTGAGAATTAGTCAATGTGGTGGATCCGGTGCCACCTCATCATGATTTGAAATATTTGTGTTAATAGTATTGAGGCACAAGGTTTTTTACCCTTTTCTTGTTAAATTTCTAGAGAATCTGTAGATTATCCCAATAGAAAAAAAAAAAAGAAAAAAAAGAAGTGAAGCAGTCTTTTAATTTGGTGTTATGGTAATGCTAAAAAATTTGCTTTTCAAAACTTGTTGCAACCTTTTTCTTGGCGCTTCTAATCGCACCCTGCCATTGTTTTCAAAAAGTTGCTTCCGCATCTCTTGAGTTTTTTTGAGTTCTCTCATATTTATCAAGAACTGCTTCTCACACCATTTTCCCAATTTTGTAAACCAAAGGACCTTGGAGGTAACTGCTGCGAGAACAAGCTTATCGAAATAGTTCAAAGGATACGGTTACAATACCGAACTCAGTTTTAGTCTTGTGCTTCATTCACACCTCGTCCTAGGCAACCCGTTTCACAAATGACCAGAAAAACAAAAAGAAGTGAAAGTATACGAGTAACAATTATATGGGTTTCTATATAGTACTGGAGGAATGTGCATAGTATATGGTTTCGACAAAGATGGCTAAATTGTGAGAGTACTTGTGTGAATTGGCTGTAAAGCGACTTGCGCTATTGAAACTGGAATATCAGACTGTTAATAATTCTCAGAGTAAGTGTTGTTTTTTCGTCTTTTTCGCGGCGCTTGTTCGCTGGATGTATTGACATTATACCATCTGTCGGTTCTTAATCAATCTTGAGAAAATTACTTGTCATTCATATTATTTAGTGTAGTTTATTCTACCATACTTGGGAATGGAGGTAGTTAGGAATTGAGCTGCTCAAACTCGACTCGTTATTTAATGAGCCCGAGTTCGAGCTTGAGCCAGTGCTAATTCATTTTCAAATTCGAGTTGGAGTAGTAAGCTACTCTGCTTCAAAAACTCGCAAGCGGATTTAGTATTATTTAATTGGAATATTTTTATTATTTTATTTTATGAATGTTTATATCCATATTATATCTAGATATATATTGTAAAATAGTATACAATTTCTCCTGAAATTGATATTAGTACTATTTAAAGCCCTAATTTGAATTTGCATAAGTTAGGGTCAAACAAACCTTCATTGCAAATTGTGGATTACGGATTCATTCTGTTGGAAATGTCTCTCGAAACAAGGATAAGATTGTGTATATCAGACTCTCCAAGATCCCGCAATGCAAAAGTTTTATGCACAAAACTATTTATATATATATATATATATATATATATATAATATTTGCATAATTATAGGAATAATTTTCTATCTAAGTTTGAGTTGAAATATTTTCCGGAATCGAGCTCCAGGTCAACCTTTGAGGTCGAACTTGATCTTGACTCGAACATGATTAAGAGCCCATTAGCTTGAAACGAGTTCGAGTAACTCAAATATCCAACGACTCGGTTCCATCAGAAATCACCCTGTATATATACTAAAAAAAGGGCACATGCATCACAAACTTTGCATTGCACAACTGCATTCCTCATTTCTCTCTGAAGATTATTATTCTTTACCAAGTACGCTGGACTCGCTCCTCTCTCTCTCTCTCTCTCTCTCTCTCCATGCTGGCAGAGATCTCCTTTGGTCAACGGTTCCTTTGCGTTCCCCATCAATAACATGGTTTCACTTTTTTTGTATTACAGTGTACGTATTTTTTAATGTTAGCAATACAGTTTACCAATATTTTTTTATTTTTATTCAGAAAAATGAAGATATAGAATTGGGGGTGATTCCATTGTTGTCTACTTCACATATTCATTGCTACATCTGTTTCAGAGGAGTTTCAAATTCTTGTTTTCTTCCTGGCTGAGGTATGCTCTTTCATTAATTCAATAATTTTGCATCACTTCTGCTTCTCTTTTTTCTTTCTTTTATTGTTTTTCGGTTTCTTTACTTTTCTTGGGTAGTGGCCATTTTATCTGGCCCGACCCGACTCAAGCGGAGCGAGAAGTGAGCAGGGGTGGGACACGGCCCCCCCTCTCCGAAATTTGTTCAAGGCACGTGGATATAATTTGAAAATTGTTTGGTACGTGTAAAATCTTGGGTCCGCCACCAGATCCAACCCAGACCCAATGGGTTGTGGGTATGGTCGTGAGTCTGGAGTTCTGAATGTGGTTTTGGGTCGGAGGTCGGATCTGAGGTGTGAAGATGAAGCATCCATACCCAACCTAGCCCAGACCTGGTGGTTTTGCAGGTCCATGGTTTCTGGAGGTACGTGTGAGTTGGCTACCTGTCGGGTCTGAGTTGAAGATGTAGCATTCGTACCTGATCCTACCCTAAGATATATGAGTTTGGAATAGTAGCTGGACGAGTCCACCTTGTGTTAGTCGACTTCCTAACCATGTCATCCGACTGACAATGCAGGTAGCGGTGAGCATATGGGAAATTCGGAAAATACCCGATCTGAATTTTTCGAACCCAAACTACCCGGAAGAAATATAAAATTTTCGAACTCGAATTACCCGAAAACAATATTGAATTATCCCAACCCAAATTATTTATAATAAACCTGAACCCGAACCAAATCCGATTTAGGCTAAAACATAAATTACTTGAACCGAACCCAAATTATATACATGAAACAACATCGTTTTCTTATATGATATATTTATATATATATATATATATATGATAAAACGATATCGTTTCATTATTCATGTATTTCGAGTAATTACCCGAATTACCTAAATTTTTGGAAAAAATAAAATTCGAACCCGAAT
>MKEJ01049887.1:0-10262 GCA_001753735.1 Embelia ribes | reverse complement strand
GTTGTAAAAATAGAGCGGACATTTCGCCGGTGAGATTCGATGTGTTCATTTATGTTATTGTTATTATTATTATTGTATCATATTGCATTTCATTCAAGTTCACGATCCTGGGGTCGGAGATTCTGGGGCTTGCTCTGGGATTTAGGACTTCAGGGCGTGACATACTCACGTCGTCTGGGTCTCGGATTACGGGGCGTGACAGGATGTATGGAAGAATTTTAAAATATGGCACTTATCATAGTTGTGATGTGAACACAACCGCAAGAGATATTTAAAAACTCCCATGATTTATAAAACTTTTCAGATGGGGAGGGAATGAATTGAAAGATCTGCTCTTAATAGCGAATAGTTTGATGATGGGGGAAGTATTTATTAAGAAAAATAGTTTGATTCTCTTCCAAGTGGCAATAGATTGAGGTGGAAGAAAATGAAGCCACTGTCTTGCCTTATTTTTCAAAGCTAATGGGAAAAGACGCAGGTATACGACAACCTCAGAGACTCCTTTGTTGCCAAAGGTGGAGCAAATTTGAACGTAGTCCTTAATGAGGTCGTATGCACTTTCAGATTTAAACACATTAAACGCTAGTATATTACGGATCATGCCAGGTTTACACTTAAAATTGCCTTGTGCTTCTGGAAAAATAATGTACGAAATTGCCTTGTGCTTCCGGAAACTGCAACTCTTTCTGACAGATGTAGTACTTGCTCGACAGGTAAGTCCATAAGGTTTATGTGAGGATGAGAATACTGATTATATTGTGGAGAATGATTAAACTGCGGAGGATTATTGTATTATGGAGGATTATGATACTGCGGAGGCAAAGGATATTGAGGAATTGGATGGGGGGCTTGTTAGGCTCCCAAAAATGCTTGATATGCAACCCCATTGTTGCGGATCAACGTTAATAACATGCCATGGGTTATGAAACTAGGGGAAGGGTTATTATTCTCCTCGAGATTAATATTAAATATTAATCTGGTTGTTATTAATGTTTTGGTTATTTTGAACGTTAGCACCCATCGGTGGGTGCTGTAATGGATCTTGTCGATCCTCTATAACGGGTGTCGATGGACCCGATTCGGTCTTAGATTCCAAGAGCCACTTCTGCGGTCTAGTAACTTGTGGAATTTTGGGATCCCACTGCTTACTATATGTAGGAAAAAGAGGGAAAAAATTAAAAACATGAAGACAAATGCGATTTGATAGAATTCAGCACTCCGTTCGAGGAGTCCCAGGCAACATTGCTAAAAACTTGACTGTTCCTTAAAACGTGAAGATTTATATCCTAACAAGTGCATTAGGGAACAATATAGTTTTTCTCAGTAAATACCAAGTATCGAACACGACGACTCCTACTGATCCCAAGAATACTTCAAATCCACCTAATACACAATTTAGTTTTACGATTCTAATTCGAACCACTCAGTTTACTAAGCTAACCTACTCCTAGAATTCCTTGGGTTTGTTTGATTTGGTTTTGAGTAAATTAAACTAAACTGAAGACAACGTAGAAATACGAATTAACAATAATAATTAAGATCTTGCATATACGGGGAATCCAATAAGTTAATTTTTTCTCCCTAATTGATCTAATTAATGAGCTCCAAAAGTTTGTTAATCTAGAAAATCACTTATGTATATCGATCTTGCTTACTTCAACCTAGTGTAACATCAAATAATTGTCGAACACCATAACTATGATTAGGTGATTTCTAAAATACTCAGATAAGTTAAAAACTCTAGATTTTAGATTATTCAATTTTTAGTTTAAGTTTATAAAAACAAGCAATTAATTAGGGTTATAAGTTAATTCCGTTAATTTATCTTCATCCCCTATACAAGAAAAGAACCCTTGCCTAGCATATTAATAACGAAAATAACAATTGATGAACAGAAATCCATAACAGTTGACATAACTCTAAGATAATTAGGATTAATAATACTTGAAACAATAGAAAAAACAAATAAAGTTACGAGAATCAACGATTCTATTATTACTACGCAAATAAAGCAATAATGATATGCAAAACTAGAATAACAAGAAGAACTAGTAAATAATAAAAAATAAAAACTCACAACTTTATTAAGACAGATGAAATTTCCTCCAAATCACCAATAGCCTTCAAAGGTGAAAAAAAAAAGACACAATAAAAGACTGGATAGGAAATTAGGATTGAGAAACTCTTTTTGTTCTTTACAATTTATGAAAAGACAAAAATATCATTAATGAGATAACTTTCTAATTAAATTTAGAATAAAAATAATGAAATAAATCAAGTGTTGCACTTTTATCTTCCGTGATTGACTAGTCAATAACATTGCACTCTTTTATGAAATAATTCATAACTCGTTGTAGAAAATTCGGAATTGAGCTTTGTTTGAACCGTTGGAAAGATAATTCAATGAGATTTTCAATCATATGAAATTTAATATCAAAATCTTCTCCATAACTTCCAGGAAATTCAGAATTTTGGTTCCCAAAACACTTTCAACGAATGGATAATTAAATTGTTTGCTTTAGACTTTGTAAAAGTCATTTTTCGACATTTCAAATCTCAAATCAACATCCAAACAAAGTGATTGATTTCATATTTCATGAGAATTTGCTTTTTGGCCTTAAGTCATCAAATTTAACATCATAAACCTGCAATTAACATAAAAACATGTAATACCAAAATATAACAAGTTTCACACACTAAATCGTTATGTAAATGACTTAAAAGTTTAATTATATACTCTTATTTTATACACTTTTACAACCCAATCAGGTCATGTTTCGGAGCAAAAGATAAACTTTCGTTTAAGTACCGCTGGGGTCTCTCATGAGATTCAGGGTGTAGAGAAGTACCCATATAAAAATCTTTATGCATAAAATCTCGAGGTACGTATTTCCAAGTTGGTGTGAAGTATTTTTTCCAATGCGACATTCAAGGGCCCAATGTGTCAAGTCGCAGTCGATGTGTGGTGTAAAGATGTGTGTTCTGTCGTGGCAATAAGATATATGGTTTGACGTGATGGCATGGCAACATAAGACGAAATATGACGACGTAAGCTACAAGTGATGAAGAAGGCGACAACTCGATATATTTCATTTCGTATTAAAAATATTCTACAGAGTTTTTGTTAAAAGATATGTTTCCCAACTCAAGTGTTGATCTTATATTTTAATCGGTAAACATACTACCTTTACTCAGGAAATATTCTAACCGTTTGCTATATTTCATGTTTGGAAACCAAGCAGATAAAGGAACAGGTGTCCAGCCAGCCATCATCGCATAGAAATGAAGAGTTGGAGGATATACCTAAGGAATAACAAGACGAAGTATAAGGTCATGAGAGGAGTAAGATTATAGCATGTATAATTAGTCGTTGAGAGTCAAGGCCTTGTCGGCCATAGTTGTATTTATTTTCTTTTCGTCATCTTAGGAAGTTGTAAAGTACACTAACAATCTTTAATACTTGTAGTGTATTTTACCCAAACAAATATTGTAGTAACCCATTAATGTCTTTCTTTAATAAAGCATGTAAATAATTAGATTTTTTTTTTATAGTTGTAATGATGTAGCGCATATAGATCATGTGTCGGGTCGCTTGGGATGGCGGGCATGACAAGATGGTATTAGAGCTAAAATAACGATTTCAAAAGATATTCAGGTACTGAAGTTCGAAGATAGTCGACAAATAAAAACTTATTTGTTTCAACATTTTTACTATCCATTTTTTTTACCTCACATCACTATCTATATTTGCCCATACTTCATCATCTATATTTGTCTCACCTCATAATCTATATTTGCCCATACTTGATCATTTTCTACATTCATGCTTCATTATTTCTACACTTCATGTAAATCATAAAAAACTTACATTTATGGATTAGAATGAAGACTTACACTATATTTACTAACTTATTCTCCTTTTTCAATTTGTTTCCTTCTACAAAATTGTTGCTACTATTTTAGCTTTGCAAGATTTTCTGATTCCGGGAAGAGAAGATGTCTAGGAGGAAAACTAATTGTGGATTCGGTTTTCTCGTAACGTCCTCGTCATTTTGATGATTCGTATTCGGATAGTATCTTCCGGGATCTTTTTCTAGTTTTTCCAAGCAATCTTTTGGTCATCAGATTAGGTATGCTCCAGAATTTGCGTCCTATACTATTGAATTAATGGTACAAATATTAGTTTTGAGGTTTTTAGAACTGGTTAAAAACTTATATAAATTCAAAGTTAATTTTGTCTTTCTATTACAATTTGAGCACTTTGGGTTCTATTTTGACACCCTACAAGTCTAATTAAATTTTTTTCAAAATATAAAAGTTGTATATAAATAACATAACATTCTAACAATAAATATTGGGCGCAAATGGATTTACGGTTTGAGAAATATTGTCAAATTACCGAGCTACTATCAGTCTAATATTCTGTTGCGATTTGAGTATTTCGGGCTCTGATTTGACCTCTTTACAATTCAAATTTAATTATACTCAAAACATAAAAGTTGTAGATAATTTCAATACATTTCAAAATATAAAGTTTGGGCTTAAAAGGAATTACGGTTTGAGAAATATGGCTAAATTACCGAGCTACTGTCCATCTGATATTTTGCTACAACTCAAGTATTCCGGGCTCGAATTTGGCCTCTTACGCTTCAAATTAAAATTTTCTCAAAATATAAAAGTTGTACATAAATAAAATATCGTTCTTAAGTTATTTGATAGGCCTTAATCCGATTTACAGTTTGAGAAATATTGTAAAAATACCATGTTATTGTTAGTCTGTAGTTCTGTTACAATCGGAACACTTAAGACTCTAATTTGACCCTCCTAATTTTGAATTAAATTTACTCAAAATATATAAGTTATATATAAATAAAATATCTTTCTAACTGTAAATTTTGGGCTCAAATAGATCTACAATTTATAAGATATGAATAAAATACTAAACTATTAGTTTGGATATAACACTGAAAATACTAAAATGATAGAATTTGATTAGTAATCATGTTAGGAATATGAGTTGAGTCCTAAATGATGTACTAGATATTAGAACAGTATGGAAAAGGTATAGGTAACTGAATCATAAAATTTATGAGTTAAGGTTGCGAGAATATGTAACTTAACCATGAAAATTAATTATGTTAGGTTACAACAAATTTAGTATGTTTAGGACTCTGGAAGTTATATGTCCAAGGTACATCATAAGCCTTGAAAGCTATATGTCCAAGATTTAAAGTGATACACTTGGATGATGGCCTCAATAGTTATATAACTGGGTGTGACCCAGTCCCGCAAGGATCCTTCTATTTGTGGTGATTTTACGGTAAAGGTTGTTAGTATTGTATATATTATTTTGGTAGTTCATGTATTCTATAAAATGTATATACATGTGCAAGTTGGACTAGATAAGATAATAGTTTAATAATTTCCTGTTATAGTATTGAAATAGTATGATTTACTTTTATACTTTGATAGTTGTATATACATATTTGTCATTCTTTCAATAGACTGGAAATCATTCTAACCGTACATGCTTGGTTGGTTTTTCTACTATCTTTTACATGAAAATGCAAAGCAAAACTGGGTATTAGGAATCAGAGAGTTTGAGATAGGACAGACCGAAACTTACTTGAGAATGTATCATTGATTTCAAACCTTACGTTATTCTATTTAGAGCATTTATCATTTCCAGTATTGTATATTGTACGGCCATAAAACATTTTAGAAAGGCCTATTTGAGACTCCGTGTTGTATTTGGAGATTTGTACAATGTATCCAGTCGTCCATTTAGTTGAATTATTTAGGTTATTTCATATAGTGACATACTCAGGGTTGCTATATAACCTGGGGCATTATAGTTGCTATCAAAGCTCTTGGTTTACGACTACCTTGGGAATTGTAGGTTATTGGGTCTGTCGGTAAAACATCTAGAGTAAGATGCGTCTATATTATTGGGTAGATGTTTAACAAACCACAATTCATATTTAATTATCCTTAGATATATACTTTTGGACTTGGTAACTTATGGTGACCGTTGTCGATACTTAACTCTACGTTAGACAAACAGGGCACATTCTGTAAGTCCAACACAAATCTCTGGTAGGATTCATATATATCTAGGCTTCTTCCTTTATACAATACTTACATGGGATTAATCAGGTTGTAATTTACTTATAAATGGACCATCAAGGACGTGGTGGACACAGACGTGGTGGTTGTGGCATATAGGGAGGTTGTGGTGGTCGTGGTGGGGGAAGGGTTTTTCATGCCCCAGTGACCCATACTCACCCTGAGGAGGAGGTCACATCAGTAGGAGTTTAAAAAAAGATTCTTGTAGCACCTGCATCTATAGCAAGCGCAATTAGAGTTGTTCTGATACCTACTTTAGCCGATATACAGTACTTAGAAGCCAATATAGCCCAGCAGATGGCCCAACAGACTGCGGTGGCAGTCAGGACTATACTTGAGGCTATGGGTGTTTAGTAACCCCGCAACCAGACTGTTGGGAATTAGGCTATGCATGCACCGAAAGAAATTGGTTGGTTAGATGCTCCTATTTTCCATAGGGGTACTGATGTTGATAGGGCAGACGCATATTTGACCAATATAGAACATTATTTTTGCATATTGTATTTGATTGATGAGTTGGTCATAGCACGAACGACATTACATTTCTTGTTGGACGAAGCTGTTGAATGGTGGAAAGGGTTCATAGACTTGAACAATATGACAAAGCTTACATGGGAAAGGTTTAAGGAGGGATTCTAAAATCGGTATTGTTTACAGAGGTTCCAGGATGGGAAACTATGTGAATTCATGACACTGGTTCAGGGTTCCCGTTGTGTTATGCACTATGTGACAAATTTTATGGTATTGATCCGATATGGCAAACTATATGTACCGACAACCGCTGCGATAGTAAAGATGTTTGTGCAGGGACTACGTCTTCATATATGCCTGGTTGTGATAGCTATCAGGCCAGCGACACTTAATGAGGTAGTTCATAGGGCTGATGAGCAAGAGACCATTGATAATTTTGAAAGGCGCTCATATGGAAAGAAGAGGGATTAGAATCAAGGGAAACAATCTCAGGGACAAAATATTTGCTACCTTACCGTTTGGATCTATCATCACACAGTTATCACCACCATACATCATTCGCTAAGCCTAACTACATCTACAGTTTTCGCCACTTCTCAACTTTCAGTCAGCTTACGCTTAGTCTCTCTACTTACGTCAAATTGTTATGCTTAAGGCTTCCAAATTTTCTTAAAACCTCTTTTAATACAAAGATATATGTATATGTTGAAGAAATGACTCTCTAGTGACTTTTGTTGTCACACTTAAGGTAACACTCTCAACGTAAACTTTGAAAACTTAGTGTTTTTCTTAAAATAGAGACAATCAGTCAACTGATTTGCAAGACATATTCAATAACTAGGTTGTATGCTCTTGTTTTCAGCCCCAAACCCTTTTAAGTATTAAGTTGTAAAGATTTGGTGGTGATAGCACTATGGTGGCCTTGCATGTAAACCAAGGAGTATTTTTGTACTATTAGGTTATTTCCTTAGTAAATTTAGTGTCCTTTGAGATTACCCAATTATCTATAATAAATTTTGTTATAATTACAATATCGAGAAGTATGACAACAAAAGATGACGTTATAAGCATATTAAATGTGATAGACATTTTCAAATAAAGTAAGATGAACCGTTACGCTATTTCATGACGTATAAAATTTAACTTTTGTAAAAAGTTAAGTATGATTTAATGTTTTTTATGCTGTAATCTATTATGAGTGTTACAATGCGAGCAATAAAGATCGTGATAATGATATGTGACCCTCTTAGACCTATAACACCATTAAGATTTGATGAAACATGAATAATCACATGGACATTAATAAAGAATAACTTATGGTATGATCGATAACCTGACCTTTATGAACGATCAGAAACGTATGGAAGCCAAGAGCGGTACCTGATCTTGATGACCTTGATAGAAAGACCTAGTGACTTCGGAAAGAGATTTTGTGATGGCAACTCTCTCTTGTTTGGATACCAAATAAGATGACAAACAGTTAAACTATGAAAGATGAATATAACTTGCAAACAATTATACGTGGACATTTAGATGGCAACTTATTTGGAAGAAGTTTAGTCTTTTACACAAATTAATTTGGTAAAGGCATGTCCTTTCACACATTTTGGTTGGTAAAAAGTTGTATACTTGTACTCTATGGGAGGTTGTATCTTTTTTCCCCAAAAGAACTATACTGATAACAAGTATTAAAATAAAAAATTTAAATTTAAACAAAAATGTGAGAAATGATGCATGATGATCTTCATTTGAGGAACTCTAACATACAACGATGGACGAAAAGGCTGTATGAAGCTGACCTAAGTTGCAAACAAGAATGTGTGGAGTCTCTTTTGGCAACCCTCGCACCATCAACCAAGTTTAGTGATCTGGTCAATGGAAACTACAAACTAAACCTGAGATGGGAGCAATAAGGAGCTAAATAGAAAAGATGGTTGCACTCAAGTAAAGAATCATTCTAAAGTATGAGGTGAAAATCCGATGAGACCTAGAGGAAATAATTACCGAATGACGATACCTACCATGGGATAGAGACCGACACACCCTGACGTGACCCTAGTTGCAAAATGATGAGAGCATTGTGATCCTAATAAGTACAAGTTATGATGATATTAGGAAGTAAGTATGGTAAGACGCAACATCAAACATATATAGGTAATATTTAGTAAGCACTATGCATTGCATTACATACATATAGATGTAATAAACCCTAGCGTATAAGTAAAGAAAATGTATAGCGAATTAAAATAAGTAGCTAAACTAGCATTAGTAATGGTGTATTGTTGACTGTGCGAACCAAAATATAACAAATTTGATGAACAAAGCAAAGTAAGTAAAGGCGTAATGTGTAAACTTTACAGAGGTATAAGATTATGACTTAAATATCTTTGGAGTTCTGTCAGATAAGAATACAAGTTGGGTAAACATGAGATGGTATTATTGTTAATATGACATTTTTGGTGAAAATAAAATATAGCCCATGCTGGCCACTTTTTGATTTCAATCTTTAGTGCACTTGGAATATTATACCGGATCAGAGGACAAGCCCTCATTTTAGTACCATTCAAATCTATTACAAGACTTTGGGTTTGAAGGAGCACCCCTTTCGAAAATCTTTAAGCATAAAGACTAGAGTTAGGTATTCCCGGGTTGGTGTTAAATATTTTCCCAACCCATCATTCAGGGCCTATTGTTGTGTAAGTGTGATTAGTATGTGGAATTGGGGTAACAACATATGATGTGATATAAGAATAACCTATGCGACATAAAATTATGGCGTGACAATGAAGATATGACGAGACAAATAAAACAATAAATTTTCTTTTCAGATAAGATATTTTCTCGAATTATGTTAAGATACATTATTTTCGTACTAATATTATGAGCTTTGTTTTGAATCAATAGGCATGCTACCTTTACTCAAGAAATATCCTAAGGGTCTTCTATGTTTCTTATTTGAAAACCTAGCAGATAAAGGAATAGGTGTCCAACCAACCATCATCGCATAGAAATGAAGAGTTGGAAGATGTACCTAAGGAATACAAAGACGAAGTATAAGTTTATCAGAGGAGTGAGATGAAAACGTGCATATTTAGTTGTGAAGAATCAAGGCTTGTCGGCCACTCTTGTCTTTATTTTCTTATTGGCATCTTAGGAAGTTGTAAAGTAAACTAACAATCTTTAATACTTTTAGTGTGTTTTACCCAAATGAATATTATAATAACCTATTAATGTCTTTCTTTAATAAAAGCATGTAAATAATTAGATTTCATTTATAGTTGTAATGACGTATCACAGATGGATGATATGCTGGGTTGCTCAAGATCCAGTACGTGACAGTTTGCTAAATCGGTTTCATTAAGTAAAGTTGAAAAATTACACGTGGAGCATACCTTTTTACAAATATGAGAAAATTGGGATTTGTTAATAAGTAAAGTAAAATCCATTTTGAGCATTGGGTATGGGGTTCCAGATATTTGAAAATTTCTTATTGCATATTAGTACTAAGTAGATAGGTATGAGCACCTGTGGTGGGTGTATATCAGTGTTTGGATAGTTTTAATGTATTGTTTGCCCTATAGTTGTAGGGGTTTTGTGACAGTCCCTTATTCTTTTGGAATCGGCTAGGTCCCATAGCTGTAAGGATTCTATGATGGTCCCTTATT
>MKEJ01049877.1:0-17944 GCA_001753735.1 Embelia ribes | reverse complement strand
ACTCAAACTACCAAATATAAAAATGTTGGCGAAAACAGACAATGGTAACCAGTTCATAAAAAGCGAGGTTCTGCTGGCGATCTCTCGCTCTTTTCTCAGTACCTATAGTGAACAGGCTTGTAAGGACCCTCAACAGGGACACTGATGTAATCAGCCTGGTCCTTGCTGAGCTTCGTTTGCTTAGCCCCGAGCTTAAGAGCCGCAGCCTTCTCATCGAGGTGCGTAGGCAATACACACACCTCCTCCTTGTACTTTCCAGTACCCTTCTCTTTTCAGAGCTCAAGCTGGGCAATCACCTGGTTGGTGAACGAGCACAACATCACAAAGCTAGGGTGACCAGTGGCACAACCCAAGTTCATGAGCCTACCCTCAGACATGACAATAATACCCGTCTTGGTCTCGGGGAAGACCCACCTGTCAGTCTGGGGCTTGATCGTGATCCTCTTGACACCTGAATAGGTCTCGAGCCCTAGCATGTCGATTTCATTATCGAAATGTCCAATGTTGCATACTATCACATTGTTCATCTTCTCATGTGGTCGACCATGATGATGTCCTCGTTGCCGGTGGCGGTGACGAAGATGTCAGTGTCGGAGACGATGTCCTCAAGGGCGAGGAACTGGAGCCCCTCCATGAGGGCCTGGAGAGCGCAGATGGGGTCGATCTCGGTTGCAATGACACGAGCCCCAACTTGCTTCAGAGCAGCGGCACAACCCTTGCCGACATCTCCATAGCCGCAGACAACAGCAACCTTGCCAGCGATCATGACACCGGTGGCTCTTATCAGGCCATCAGGGAGAGAGTGGCGGCATCCGTACAGGTTGTCAAACTGCGGAAATGAAGAACGGAAAGATGATTAGGATATGATGTGGGAAGTTAAGCAACATACAAAAGAAGAAACCATCCACTAGTTGAAATTTACAAATCAATTTGCTTTCGGTTGTGGTAGTAGACACAAGTCACATTGCAGTTGAAGATGCAGGAAACAGACGGTTAAATGGTGGGTGACAATGGATGAGATTACAGTGTAGTTTTTTCCTTTTTTACAAATATATATACCAGTCCGGGGCCAAAAAAGAATTAGCAAAGCTTGAACTGTTATAGCAGATTAAAATCCAAACTGAATATACAACCTGCAGTTGTTAAAATTTAGTCGCAGTCCAGTAACTCCACAAAAAGCTTAGGTCTCAAAAGCAACTACATCCAAACAAATCATAGAATCGATTTTATTACCGACTCTCTATTTTAGTATTTTAAGATATAGAATATGGGCATTAAAAAAAATCCTTTTTGAAACTTTTTTTCTTATCAAATGCTTCTAATTATGTTCTTTCCAATCACTTAATTTGGTAACCCTCACTTGAAAATTAGGAACTTGAAAAACTGGACAATGAATACCAACTTTTCAATCATCTTCGGTTATTAAACCTCACTTTAAGATTACGACTTTGCAAATTTAACAATAAGGTCCTTTTCCAATCAATTGACTACCCCAACTAAGAAAAAGGATTTGAAAAGGACTATTTATGATATAGCAAGACCATCACCAGAAGAACAAATCAACATAGCAGATCTTTCAACACTGGCAGCCAAAATAATAACAAAAAAAAAAAATACACAGATCCAACATATGATAGTGCACAATTACGAGCACAAATCTAAGAGTGAAAACATACCTTGCTCTTGGTCACTGAATCATTGACATTGATGGCAAGGAAGAGAAGAGTGCCATTCAACCGCCTCTGGTACAGTCTCTTGACACCGATGGTGGTCTCCTCCGACACTCCAACCGGTCTCTCCTTCATCTTGTGATACTTCCTGGGTGGAGGTTGGGTCGGGCAGCTTCCCAGGCTTCTCGAACTCATCCTCTGCCTTCACTCCCTCATGGATCAACAGGGTCGCATCACCTGTAAATAAAATATACGCAAAACTCAGATCCAAAGAGTTACATTAAGTGGCAATCATCTATCAAAACAAAAATAACTAGCTTCATAGTACAATGTGACCATTTTGTGGGGCAGGCGCAGCTTCCCAACCTCCGAAATTTTGATAAGTTCTACAAATAAAATTTGACAGTTTTCAGTTACGTCCACTAAGCAGCCCCTCCTTAAAAACGTTTCTTGTTCCCTGCATGGAACAATTAATTAGAGAAGATATAAGAATGTTTATAAAATAAAATATGTGTGTGTGTGTGTGTGGCAAAAGTACAGTATGCAATCAAGTAGGTCCAACAACTACCCTACCTTCCCCTTTCTACAATTCTAGTTTGACATTTTACAGATATGATCAGCACTCAAAATTTCAAGTTCTTAATCTCAATCATTACTTAAGCCCAGAATTATTTTATTACAAATAAGGGCTTTAGGGGTGTTGCCCATGGTTTTCCTCCCAAATCCCAGGAGCTGCAGGTCAGCCCTGCTTTGCAGCCGCTGCAGAGCACCCCGGACCCATGGATGAAGAAAACAGAGGCCCAAAATAAAAGAGTGTTTTCCATATAATTTGGGTGCATGTCACTCTTTTAATTTGGACTATCCAGTGTCTTATCAACCAATTCGGATGTACTCTCCAGTGTCTGCAGAGCAAAGTTGCTCTATAGCCCCTGGGACTTAGTTTTCCTTGGTAGCATCGGCCAAGATTGTAGGCGCATTGATCAACTTAGATCAAATCTAACAAGCGCTCTCAAACAAAAATATTTCAATCAACACTACAATACGCTTTATGACATTTTACAAACATAAACAGTACTCAAAATTTCAAGCTATTAATCTCAACCATTAGTTAGGCCCCACAACATTTTATTACAAATGAGGGATTTAGGTGTGTTGCCCATAGTTTTCCTTCCAAATTCCAAAAGCTATAGAACAGCCCTGCTTTGCAGCCGCTGCAGAATACCCCAAACTCATGGATGAATAAAACAGTGACCCAAAATAAAAGACTATTTTCCATATAGTTTATGTGCATGTCAATCTTTTAATTTGGACTATTAGTGTCTTATCAACCAATTCGGGAGTATTCTCCAGCATCTGCAGAGCAAAATTATTTTATAGCCCCCGGGATCTGGTTTTCTTTGGTAGCTTCTGCCAAAATTGTAGGCCCAACTAAGATCAAATCTAACAAGCTCTCTCAAACAAAATTATTTAATCCAAGAGTATATGGTGCTTGACAGGGGCTCCCAAGAAAAACTATAGGCACCCCCCAAAGTCGATAACATAAACTAAGATAGAAGATTTCATAAAATCAAGAGACAAATGTGTGTGTGTGTGTGTGTAAACTAATCTTCAGACCACATTATTGTGCAGGTTCATATCATAATGGAAAGAAGTAACTGGATACAATACAACACTTCTTAATCCCAATTATTAAGATGCAAAAGTGAAATGTTTTGTAATTATTATAAAACTAATTTTCCATCACCGTCAATATAAAGATTCTTACACTGGGGCATGCGTATGCCCCAGAATGAAGAAGTAATTGCATACAACACCGGGGCATGTGTACGCATTCTAGCATAAAAAAAACTTTACAGTAACGGTGACTGAAACTTTTTTCATTATTATAACCAACCCTAATCTATACTAAAATGCTTTCGCTTGCCTCTTCTTCTATCCAAAAGCCATAATGCCTATATGCATATACATAAACTACTACGTATTAGCATATATTTTCACTAGTATGTGTAATATTTTTGAATTAATTTTTGAAATTCGGAGACTGTCAACATGTATGGACTGAATATAAAAATATGTTGCTCAGATTTTGTCAAACCTACGCACTTTCTTGTGTGAACTATTGGCAAAATTTGAGCCACACATTTTATATGCATCCTCTACGTATAGGGGTCCCCAAGTCCAACTTCTCTAAATTATTAGAGCATTGCTATATCAACCCAAAAAATCTTAAACAAACTATTTATGGAAAAAAACTCTAATATATAGATTGTGCTACAACTAGAAATACTTCATGAAATATATGCATGCCTATAAGTGGGTTGAGTTTTCAAGTTGATAATTTGAGATAAAAAATTTCTCCAAGTTTCCTATTTAATAATTAAATTTCTTGAGGTGCACATATAATTAACCTAAGCAGTTGAATATGTCTTTAGATCAGTGCATTCAGATCTAAAAACAAAACCAACTTAACTTCAAATAACTAGTTAGAGCACCCACCTCTTAGAGCACCCACCTTACTTTTTCTAAAATCAACATTTCATCAATTTCTCAAAACCCTCTAATTATATTTCTAGAAATCTCAATAGAAATTATACAATAGAAAATCTACCATTTCCAATTTCCAACTAGAAATATAAAAGATTAGTTAAGATTAGGAAAAAAAGACTTTATTTTATTATTATTATTATTATTTTGTTTGAGTTAGAAACCATGGTCGGAGGTTGAGGAGCTGTACAATTCTGACGTTGTCCACTTGTGGCATTCGTAAAACGTTGTTGGTAACGAAAGATACAAAAAACGCATGTTATTGTATACAAACACGTGACAACTCAAAATTAGCCACTATTTTTTCACTCTATTTTTCCCTATCCTGCCGGGTCAATGCACACGAGCTTAATAGGATCAATGCACACGAGCTTAATAATGTAACAATGGAGGATATGAACAAAAAGGGTTCTGGCTTGCTTCTTTGCTGTGGCCAACCCCCTCGTATATATTATTAATGTTATCAATATTTTGTGATTACAAATTATTTGCGAATATGTACAAATAGAAAAAATTGATACAAAAAAGATAGATAAGCAATAAGTCTAAGAAGATTCGATCAACACGAGCCTGGGATCATGGGCCACGTCACTTGTTTCCTTAGCGTTAACACCTTGTTAATAAATTTTTAATTTAAGATTTAGGAATTTTCTTTTATTTGAAATACATGTTTTTATTGAATACAATTTTACTTATTTAGTTGCATAAAATTACGGAGATGAAATCGTGTCTTTTGTGAAAAATGTTACCAAGTTACGATTATACTGTGTTTGACATAGGCAGTCAAATAATGGCATCCGAAACTGTTACATTGGGCAAAATTCGAAATGCTCTAACGGCATGTAAAATATTATTTCCTGTCTAGTCTTTTGTGTATCATATTCAAAAAAAGAAATTCCTATTTTTTCATCTATTGCCTGCTAGCTTGACTATTGATTCTTGTCACCTCCTGTTGATTGGTGCCGCCGATAGCCTCCCTAACCCTGTTGCTGGCCTTCCTGCACCCATGGCTAACCAATCTATGTCGCAGCACCTCTTATCACTCAACCCGTCTTACCTCCAACTACAATCACTCGACGGCTCCAGAGCCCAACCACCCAGCAACCTGTTTACATCTAATAATTTCGTGTATTGATTTTATAAGGATTAACTTAGTAAAAGAATATTAAAAAATATAAAAACCTAAACAAAGGTTTTATTATATAAATTAGTAACCTGGAATGATGAAGGTTAATTTAATAATAACAACAATAAAAAGGTAATATAATATAGTTTGTATTTAAACCAAAATACATTGGTTGAATAAAACAAAATTATTATTAAATAAATAAAAATGGTATAACAAGTGTGTTAACCGCAAGAAGTAATGGGCCTACATAGGACATGCAAAACAATTATTAATACAGGTTTAACAACAGTTGTGGGATCCAACCCTTAGACACATCAATGATAGAGATGCTTGCGAGCAGTTAAAAGAGGTTATCGAGACAACAATTACTATAAAAGGGAAGAGACTGCTGGAAGGAAGGGATCCGAAAATCAGCACAGCATATTTTTACATTTTATCTTAGTTTTTAGTGCTAGGAGTAGGAGTATAGTAATTTAGAGCAACTTCTCGTTAGTTTTGTAGTAATTCAAAGTGCTCAAAATAGCATCAATAACTGCTCTACAAATAGTTTGCAACAAAAAGAAAGTCATTTTCAGTTTCATTTCTCAATGCAAATTTAATTCAAAGTGCCTATATATATAAAAAAAAAAAATCATTGCAGAGAAAATGTTATCCGTTACTATTTCCCAAAATAGTTTTCTTATTGCACCATTTGGTTTGTTGTGCTAATGAGGCCTTTTCACCTTGTTTACAGAGTCTTCGGCAAAGATTCAAATGCAGTATTACATCGATGCATCTGCCTCGTTAATCATTTACATCGATAATCTTTTCTGTTCAAGAGAATTGGGCCTGGATTGGTGAATGCTAATTTCTTGTTTGACATGCAATTATTATCCAATGAATAGGGTCATTTTGTTTAGCTTTTTGTGTGTCGTGTTTTTCCGTATTAGCAAAATGTGCCTCGGGTGTTGTAAATTCAGAATAAACATGTGTTTTCTTTGATAAGAGGTTCATAGAATGTAGCTATGCCGTTTGTGGCATTGTGCTCGCATTTATCCAGTCTCCGCATCTTGTTATTTGCAAGAAAGTTGTGACTTTTCAAGCTGTTTTCTTTTTCTTTTTTAAAAAATGAATTTAAAATGGATAATTGATCAATGGGTACCATGCCTTCTCAATGTGAGTTGTTAGAATATCCGTTGCTGGCACCTTAGTACCATGCCTTCTTTTTTTTGGGTACTTTGGTGCCACGGGAGGGGGGTGTCAAACCTGAGGCCTCGTACCATAGGCGTGGGGTTCTTGCTACTAGGCTAGTCCAATGGTAACGCTTTCAATTGACATTAAAATTTGTTTTCTGAGTTCAGTTATTCATGTGCTTTTTTAGCAATTAGGTTGTTTATAGCGTGACATACCGAAACTGGTTTATCGTGGTATTCTTTTTTTATTTTTTTTTTGTTTTAAGACATAATTGAGTTCCTGCTTTTGTTAACATAAAAAAGTTCTTGTGAAACTTTTTCTATCACGTGTCCTTATGATACTTTATTAAAAAGGAATCACATGCAGCACCATTATGTTTTTCTCACTCCCTACATATATTTTAGCAATTCTTTCTACTCTGCCATGTCCAAAAACATAATGCAATTCGAAAAATAAGTATTGTACAATTTTTTTTAATTATTCATATTTAATGTGTTCTATATTCTTCTGTATTCACACACCATATTTAACCTCGGCAAATTTGTAAAATTGATAACAATTTAAAATATTTTAGCTGGTTAAATAATGTCTCTTTAATAAATTGAGTTTTGTGCAAGTGTCTAAAAATTTGAAACGAGCGGCGTACGAAAGTTTGCACTGTAGTTGTATATACGTTTACCTTTACTATATTGGATGAGGTTGAAAAAACTTTAATGTCCTAAACTAACTCAACATGAGATTTTTTTGCTATGGAAAACGACAATTCTTGCATGATTAATTAATTCGAGGACTTAATTAACAATTCAATGTATCGCCATCAAAGGTTACATCCAAATGAGTGTAAAAAATATGTAAAAATACTTTGTTTAGATAATTTTATACTATAACCCTTCCTATGTATCGATAGTAGTTATGTACAAACATAACAAACCTTTTGAATATTAAAATCGCTTATCTTTTGCAGCAAACGTGAGAATGGATCCACCAAAAATTAATAAACTATCGATAATAGAAAGGACTCTCCCATCTAGGAAAAGGGAAAAAATAAACAAAGAAAATTATAGTTTTGTAATTCCAAAATTCGAAAAAAAAACTTATAATATAATTCAACAACTAAAACGCAATATTAATTGAAAATAGTTTTCTTTGATATTTAAAGTAGCAAGGAGCAACAATTTATTTTTTTCGAATTTTCTAGCAATAAACTATAACTAAATTGTAATAAAGTGAACATGTGCATTGTGCACTATATTTATGCTAAAAAAAAAATTATCATTTACAAAATTATTTCCGCTTTGAGTGAATGCTTCGGTGCCCCAAACGAACAGGCAAGGGGAAAATCAAACCCTCAGTAATGATTTCCAATAAAAACTATTTTTCGCAATCAAAGAATTTATAGCATTTATACCGGTATTTCTAAGTGATCATTTCTCTCTATTTGACTTATCATTTAAGAAATTTTTTAAAAAAAGCGACACTACAGTACTTTATATATTTAAATTTATAAAAAAAAAATTAGAAACACTACAATAAATTCCTCAAAGGAAAATTATTCATAATCTCTTTACTAAAAAAATATTTTTTTTGCAAAAATTTATGAAATCCTAATTACAATTCGGAAACTCATATTTTTTTTCATTTTATTAGATGATATAATTATTGTAATCAATTTTATAGAAAAAATTTATAAAAAAATAAAATATAAAAATTAATTAAGAAATGCGGTGTGAATGCTCTTATTTTATCTTGTATTGTATATTACAGACTATGTAATAAAAAAGAAATTAACGTTCGTGAATTTTTTATTTTCTCCAATCGCAAACATCCCCACCCTACCGCGATTGAGCCCATTTGATTTCATCGTCTCTCTCTCTCTCTCTCTCTCATCAATCGACTCCAGCTGAAAATCTCAAAGTTTTCGTTTTCGTTTTCGTTTTTAGGCTTTGGCAGATCCGATCATCGTTAATTCCTTCTTGTGTTTAATTCATAGCTCAATTCAAGATGTTTTGGAGTATGACTGGTTTATCCACGGTCTCTCCGGTTAGTTCTCTCTCTCTCTCTCTCTCTCTCTCTGTCAAGAATTATTTTATTTTCGAGTCTTTATATTTTTTTAGTAATTTTGAATCATATGACTTGTCAAGTAAAGATTGGGTACCGAAATCTTGATTTATTATTGAGCTCGTATACTAGGAGTTGCTGTTGAATTTATGTAATTTATTGATTTTATTAAATAATATTTGCCCCCTGAGAAGATGGTTTTTAACTACTATGGTATGGGAATACGAAATCTTCAATTATCAATGAGCTCGTCTATATAGGAGTTGATCGTGAATTTATGTAGTTTAGTGCAATTGTTGTACACGTGTCTCTGTTCATAGAGGGTAGATTGATTTATTAAACTGTATTTGACACAGAGATTAACTCTTGAATTATCATGTAGCTCGTGTTTATAGGAGTTCCTAATGAATTTACATAGTTTAGTGCAATTGTTTTACACACGTGGTTGTATTTATGGACCATATAGTGATATATTGAACTGTATTTGCCACTAAGCTGATTTTAACTGTTATGTTATAGGGTATGAAATCTTGAATTGTCATCGTGCTCATATATTTAGGTGCTGCTTATGAATTTATGTAGTTTAGTGCCATTGTTGTACATGTGTGGCTGTATTTATTGACCCTGTAATAGGTTTATTTTTTACTATTATGTTATGGGGTATGAAATCTTGAATTATATTAGAGCTCGTGTATATAGTTATTGTTTGTGAATATATGTACTTTAGTGCAATTTTTGTACATGTGGCTCTATTCATAGTGCGTATTGTGATTTAACGAACTGTATTTGCTGCGGAGAAGGTAATTTTATCTGTTATGTTTTTCTAAGTAAAGGGTTTAAGTGCAAAACACGGGATTCAAAATCTTGAATTATCATTGAGCTCTCGTGTTTAGGAGATGCTTTTATGTAATTTAGCAATTGCTATTAGGGAAAGACCCATCGACTCCCTCAAAGGTGTTTGTAAGAAGAGGAAAATGTGAATTGGGTCTGAAGTCTACTCAAGAACTAAGAAATAACCTTGGGAGGTTTTGTAATATTTCTTAATTGATTCGAGCTCCCAATCCTGGATGTACCTACAAAACAAAAGGTGACGTGATATTATTACATTGATTGATGATAGCTAACAATCTTCCAGCAAATTCTTATGAACAAGACTGCTTCGAGTTGTCGGACGGGAGTTTGGTCCTCTATTGGCTCCTTTATTGTGGCAGAGTTTGGGCAATTCCTATATTTTCTCTCCAAGGACTTATAAACGAGGAAATCTAGGTTTATTCTGATAACCATTTCCCTTCAGCCCACCAGTATTCAGAAACCACCACTTTATGCCAGAACTGATACCTGCCTTATGGGGCATCACACCCACCCACCCACTTTTCTAAGGGGTTTATTGAATGAGTAAAGACTCTTTTAGTTACCACTGACCTATATCTAAAGAAAGACACACATTTAGTCTTATGCATTTGTAGGTTTCTCTTATAGACATCTATATAGTTTCTTATACATATGTTTTTTTATTGTTCATATTGTTTTTTTGGAGATGTATTTCTTTATGTGTACTAAGAGTTATTGGATTTCTGGTTTTTATGAGTTATATCTTGTTTATTGAAGCTCATGTACAATTTCTTGATGAAATGCATAAATATAAGGGGATCCTTCTTCTTGAATTTCATAATTTTTTTCATAAATTTATTTGAAATTATCCGTGTGCTCATGGCAGATAGAGACAATTTTGGATAAGGAGACACCTACATTGGAGGAATTACTCGACGAAGATGAAATAATTCAGGAATGCAAAGCTCTAAATAGCCGTCTTATCAATTTGTAGGGATTCCACATCTGTTTCTTTTTTGCTTAAGAACATGAACATTTAATGATTTTTTATTTTTATTTTTATAGAATGCTTCTTCGTAGAATATGCAGTTTTCTCCCATTCGTTTGTATGACTCATGCTTCTCTTCCTTGGATGGAGGATGCTATTAGCATCTTTTTTGTATTCAGAATGGAGATTTGAGTTCGTTTGTATGACTTATGCTCCTCCCCCTTGGATGGAGGCTGCAATTAGCATCTTTTTTGTTCTGAACTCTCTCTGTGCCCTCCCTCCATCTCCCTCTGCTTTTTGTTAGTATCTTATCAAATAAAAGTTTGTAGTTTGCACTAAATTTTGTAAATAAAATAAAAGTTTGTACTTGTCCTTCATTTCATGCTTCTTTAAAATGATCCCTTTGTAGTTTGAGAGAAAGAGCTCAAGTTGAGCAACTTCTTCGCTATGTTGTGGAAGAAGCTCCCGAGGATGCAGAAAAAAGACGAACATTTAAGTAGGTGCTCCCTTGACCGTGTATTTTCCAATTTTCCCTTATCATATTTGGGCTATCTAGTACATACAAAACAACTGGTGACAGACCTTTAGGATGATGCGTATATGCGAAAATGGGCATTATGGATAATCATTTTTTGATGTGGATCTTAGGTTCCCTTTTATTGCATGCGAGATTTTCACTTGCGAAGTTGATATCATACTTAAGGCACTGGTAGAGGATGAAGAGGTAAAAGTTACAGAAGATTGGCTTCCTTTACAATTTCTTTGGATTACAATTTTGAATTGATGGTTTCTTTGTTTTTTGCTACAGTTGATGAACTTCTTGTTTTCCTTCCTAGAACCTGATCGCTCTCATAGTACTCTTCTAGCTGGTTACTTTAGCAAGGTAATCTATTTTGTGTGCTTATATTTAATTTGCAGACTTGGAGAACCATTGGCTTTTTCATTTTTGATGTGGAAATACTGATGTATTGCTATCAATCTTCTAGCTGGCAGTATCTAGTTCTTTTTTTGCAGTGCTTGATGATCTGATTTTGTATGCCTAGGTTGTCATATGCCTGTTGTTGCGGAAGACAGTACTGTTTATGAACTATATCCAAGTAAGTCAAGGACTCTTTCTTTATGAATTATGTGTCTGTTGTTTTGTTTATGAATTATATGCTTGGTTTACCACTGTTCTTCTCAATGAAATTAGTTTTCTAATGTTCATATTCTATATGTATGTAGTTGCATTTATTTGTCTTCTCCATTTGTATATCTTATCTTTCATTCAGCGTAATTACAGCTATTCGTGTACACATGCGGGTATGAACTCGTGCTACCTATTAAACAAACACTTGGAATTTCTTTTGATGATTTAAGTGGATACTTAATCGTTGGAGAAATGAAGGAAACAAGTGTAGAAGGGAATGAACACTTGGAGATGATATTCTCATGTAGGATTTTTGATAAATACTTATTGTTCCCTATATGTTGTCTCCTGAACTCGTAATTTGTAGTCCTACATATCTTCATTGATGACTTGTCACATAAAAATATGCATATTGGAGTTGCTGTTGGACTGGTTTACTCTACTTTATAAATTTCTTGTCAATAGTTCCTTTTGATATGTGCTGCTTTATTATTTTATGGTTTTGGTGATTGTTACTATATTTATGTTTTCTTTTTGTTTCCCTCTATGCCTTTTACAAATGGTGGAAATTCTGTAATTTGCAGTGGACATTGATAATCCTGTTTAACATATGAACGGTTTTGTTCTGATAATTCCATTATCTAATTTTTAGGCTCATTCAGAAATTATTCAGAAGCTGGTTGACCTTATTGGGATTACATCCATAATGGAGGTTCGGTACCGAAAACTAGTGCCAATTTCCCACCTTGGACTTGAATTATGTGCTTATGGAATCTGTTGAACAGGTTTTGATTCGGCTAATTGGTGCTGATGAGCATATGTATGGAAATTACTCGGACACGATGCAATGGCTAGAAAGTACAGATGTATTGGGGATCATTGCGGATAAGTTCAGTTCGTCAGTAAGTTGCATCATTGACTACGATCAAACACAAATAGAATTTTACAGGTTTTGTCTTGAGCCAAGAGAGGTCCAGTCATAACATAATATGCTTGTTTTTTCCTTTTTCTTTTTCGTGGGAGCTGATAGAGTGTATTATCTTGACACAATATGGTTCTAGCATTTCCTTGAGACACCCAAGTCACTTTAAAGGGTTTGAACAAAAATTCTCTTGGTCAACTGGCAAACTGGATAATCCACATGCTTGCTTTTAAAGAACTATTCCAGTTGACCACAAATATGTCTTTTAAAGGTTGGTTGAAACTTATTGCAGGATTGTCCAGAAGTGCATGCCAATGCGGCAGAAACACTTTGCGCTGTAACTCGGCACGCTCCTCCAAGTCTGGCTGCTAAAATCTCAAGTCCAAGGTAGCATCAGACCTTTTGCAATCTTGCCTGAAAATGAGCAAATCCATTGTTATTGCTTAGTATTTTTTTAGTATCAATAACTGAATTCTGTTTTTCATTTCTCAGTTTTGTTGGAAGATTATTTCAGCATGCTTTAGAGGAATCTCGACCAAAATCTGTTTTGGTTAACTCATTGTCTGTTTGCATATCCTTGTTGGACCCCAAACGGCTACCGTTAGGGACTTACCAAATTTACAGCCGCCAATACAATCAAGGATCTACAGTTAGTGCTAATCCCCAGACGATAGAGGGCATGCTTGGCAGTATCGGTAAGAGCATTTCACTGTTCCGGGCTTTCATTCTTTTGTACTTTTCTCTCTCTCTGTTCACTCCTCTGTCTTTGGTGGACAATTTAATGGTCTCTATCTTTAGCATTTGATTCATATTACTCCATAGTTTCATTTTTTTATTATGTTGGTAGCACTGCAATGCTTGGGCAAGCTAGCTTTTCTTTTTCTTCTTTTTGTTTTATTTCTGAAGAAACCTATATGGCCTAAATTGTATCCATAGGCATCATATTTCTGTTCATATTGACTTGTTTGATCAAGTGATTTGCTCTTGGATTCATTCTCCATGTGGTAATCACTGATGAGGACTTCAGATTTGATAGGCATTATAGTCATAGCTAAGTAGGCTTGCAGTACATGTGCTTTTTCTTGTCCATGATTTGATAACAATGCCATGAACTTGAGCCGGACTTCAGATTTAGTGTGGCTAGTATTAGATACGCACAATCAGTTGCAAATTTGACCATGTATGTTAACAAGTAGAATGAAGTGAAACTGGCTGATCCTTTTATCAAGCTGTGCCTAGTGGTTGAAATGTTTTTGTTAAACTTTCCACATTGAATAAATATAATAAACCCCCCATGGTATATAATGTGCTCCTCTTCTTGCTATTAACGGATCCTTTTAGTAGTAAGTGATGGGCTATTATTTAATATGGTATCAAAGCCACCCGATGTTTGGGTTTGGCAAATTAAAATAAATTAAGAAAATTATTGTTGATTCCAGCCGTTTAGGTGCACTTGTTGGGCTTTCAGATATTTGACCCGCCCACTAGTGGAGGAGAGTGTTAAATATTGTCCTACAACGAGTAACAATAAGCTTAAACACTTGTATATGATCGCATGGGCACCCTCCCTTTGCAGACCGGTTTTCAATGGTGAGTTCGATTGTTATGATTGTTAAAATTATAAATTTTGCAGTTTCAACCTTTTCACCTATGTTTGTGTGAAATATGGAAATATGGCCCTTAAGATGGGTTTTTAGATGATTAAGGGTTTGCTACTTCTGGCAAGTGCAATGAGGAATCAAATTACTGAAATAAGTGTATTAGTTCTGGTATATGTGTATTGTGTATAAAAGTTTTATGAGATTGGTATTGCACTCATCTAATTTTTTTCTACTTCCTTTTCCGATGCAATATGTATGTAAGTATGATGTGGTCATTTGGATTTACAATTTCACATTACCTTCGGCTGGGAAGACTTCTTTGAATTTGTTTTTTTGATTCCATCAGTATTCTGGAACTGTAATTATTATGATTGCCGCCTTCATTTGTGGTATCCCCTTGATACCTCCTGTATAGAGTTGTTATTACCCACTGGGAGAAAAAATGTAGTAATGGTACTATTAGTGAATCTGTTTACGTATCAGATGGTATAGAAGAAGAGTTCTGTTATTCTGTTGTCAGATGAAATTAAAATTTTGTGTTCACTTTCTTCTGAAGGGGATCTCTTGAAACTTTTGGATTTTTCATCGGAAGAACCCGTGTTGCTAACGACATATGGCAAGTTGCAGCCGCCACTTGGAAAGCATCGTCTCAAGGTATTCTCTGCTTTTGCTATTTAGAGGGTAAAAGTGATATCACATGAAGAAAAATTCGTTACTTCGCCTCATCAAAAAGAAAACAGTTGGAAGTCCTTTACATGTAGTAGGATACCAAATTTGAAGATGCTTTTTTTTTTTGTCTGATTAGAAGTCTATGTTTTACTTTTCAGATTATAGAGTTCATCTCAGTATTAGTAAGTGTTAGTAGTGAAGCTGCTGAGCAGGAATTAATCCGCGTCGGTGCTGTAAAACGCATTTTAGACTTGTTTTTTGAGTAAGTGTGTCATTTGTTTATGCTCATTATTGTGTTGCTCTCTCCCCCCTGTTTTCTTCTCTTTTGTTCCACTGATGAGATTACCTCCTGTTTCGACCATGCAACTAATGTTTGTGTTGAATGTGTTTCAATTTGTGTATAGGTACCCATACAATAATTTTCTGCATCACCATGTAGAGCAAATAATGGTATCTTGCCTGGAGAGCAAGAATCCTTCTTTTGTTCAACATCTTCTTCATGACTGTAACCTTGTTGAAAAAATTCTTGAAGCAGAAAAGAAATCCACATTGGATTTTGATGTAAAGACGGTAATACTTTCAATTTACAATGAAGATTGTTATCTGCTTGGCCGCTAAATTTCTTATGCATCTCTCTCTCTGCATTGATAAACATTCATCTGTGTAGATCTGCGTGCAATTTTTTATTTTCTTGATTTGGTATATCTGGCGTCTCGCCTTGCTAATGGCCTTGTCCTTAATTCTGGTTCTGCCCATCCAATTTTTGTAATAATTTATTTTCTTAATGTCATTTTTCAGCCGACTGTACCTGCTGAGGGTAAATCTCCGCCAAGAATAGGGAATATTGGACACCTGACTCGTATATCTAACAAGCTTGTGCATGTAGGAAACAACAGCAGTGATGTACATGCGTATTTAGAGGTTATTTCTATATTCTTATTGTGTGATTATTGCCTTGCCTTCATCACTATTAGTTTTCCATGTCTAATTTGTAGTCTTCTCAGTTAAGGCTCATCTGTCAGATAACCAAACTTTAAGTCCTCCAAACACACTTCTTTTTTAATTCATCTCATCTTAGTTTTCATTGTTTTACTTTTACCCATTTTCTCCAGCCTTCTACTGTATTTCTGTTACGGTCTACTTGTCCACATTCCATATTTGTGCTGTAAGCCCTTTTTAACCCGTGATTTGGGCATCTTATTATTTGTTCTATCCATTCGTCACTATTACAAACATTTTTTGGGGGCAATTATCATTATTACAAACATGTTACCAAGAACATTGAAGTTTTCTCGAACATTTTCATTTTTCCTTAACCTTGTACGTGATTTTCTTGTCGTGGCAGGAAAATAGTGAATGGGTGGACTGGCATACAAACATCTTAGCCAAGCGCAACACTCTGGAAAATGTCCACCAGTGGGCATGTGGGTAAGTCTTTAACATTGATCATTTATATACAATCTCATTGTTTTGTATACTGCTTCTGATATTTTTCTTCTCTTATTCAAGCAAGAAGTCCAATTATTATACAAGCAAGTACTAACGCGTTAATATTGTGTTGGAATATTATAATAAAGTTGGTTGATATGTACCCTATCCTTTGTCCATTATCAATAATCTGGTTGTTTTGTTTTTTTTAGAAACGTATTTTTTTAGCCATGATAGAAAGAGTTGGTCTGATGGTCTCTATTGTTTTGCTATAAACTGATTGCATAACTTGAATTTTTGAGCTTAGGAGGTCCTGTTTCTTAGGCATTATACTGTGGATGATCTCTTTGTAGATTTAACTTATATGGATCCATGTATCCATGGTGCTAATAGGTCGTTTCATTTGGAGTGTAATTGGTTTACAGCCTCTCTTTGTTGACCTGTTCTTTGTTGAGGTTGAAATTCATGAAATTAAAATGTCTGGTGATAAGTTATCCTGTTCTTTCTTTTAACAATTTCCTTTCGCTTGGATACAGTTGGTTAAATTTTTTAAAATAATTTATCTATATGATAGGAGGCCGAGCTCCTTACATGATCGGAGGGATAGCGATATTGATGATTACCAAGATAGAGATTATGATGTTGCTGCTCTTGCGAACAATTTAAGTAAGGCCTTTCGATACGGAATCTATGGCAATGATGATACTGAAGAGGTACTTGCCAAGTTCTTTTAACATTGTTATTGAGTATTTTAACATCTTATGTTTAAATTGTTTCAAGTTATTGTGTTACTTTATTTTTTACTAACCAGAATTGGTTGTTAGAACTTAGAATCATCTTTTTGCAGGGTCATCTTTTCTTGATGTGTAAAAATGCTCCACTACTGGTTTTTACTTCGTTGTCACTTATACCAGTTCTAGAAATGATTGGTCAACCTTGGAAACAGGGTAGTTTTCATGGATGGATTTAGACCAACACCTTGCATTCTTTATGTGACCATATGCTCTCGTCAATAGTTCCTAATATGATGGATTACTCAAAGTTGAATGTAACCATCATGTCTTTCTGTCAATTTTTTTCGTGTCACTGATGTCAGATTTAGAAATTTCTCAGTTATGAAACAGGATATGGTTCATGGAAGGAATTAAGATGACACATTTTGTCCCTTTATGTAATCATGCCCAGTTGATAGTTCCTTGTGTGATGGATGAAACAAACTTGTTGGATCTAATCTTTGCACCTTTTTATAAATGTGCAGGGTCATGGTTCCCTTGAAAAAGATGATGAGGTATGTTTGAATTCGCCTTGCATAACTAGATCTTGCTACAGTCTGGCAATTTAATAATTTAGGCAATACGTAAGATATAATTGGTAATGGGATAATAATTTGTGAAAAGCTTCTTCTAGTTGATGAAAGTAACTTCGTGAATTAGGCATTACCATGCTAGTAAAAAAAGAAGGATTAGATGCAATGATAAGGATTGTCATTACTAGTGCAGAGCTAGGAGATAGATTTGACCAGCAATCCTGCACTGTGCCTTAACAAGGAAGACCTGAAATTTTGTCTTCTCTATATTGGTGTGTTAACATTTGCAGTTTTTTTATGTTTGCAGGATGTCTATTTTGATGATGAATCTGCTGAGGTTGTCATATCTTCTCTTCGTCTGGGAGATGATCAAGAAAGGTAGGTGAAAGCTCATATTTACTGCTTCATGGAGACACATTATTCTATTGATATCGAATCGTTATACATTCTTTGTTTTGGGTGGGTGGGTTTTCATTTATATATATATATATGTATA
>MKEJ01049873.1:0-12302 GCA_001753735.1 Embelia ribes | reverse complement strand
GTTTATTTGGTTTATGATGTATAGTCATAAAATATGAGAAAATATCAGATATGGAGTTTCCCAATTCAATACAATAACAAATTTTTGCAAAGGAAAGAAGGGAAAGTTGACAAAAAATAGGGAGGAATAGCAATTTCCAGGATCTTTTCCGAGCTTTTCGAGTGATTTGTTAATCATCAGATTAGGTACGCTCCAGAAGTTGAGTCCTATGCTTTTGCATTAATGGAGCAAATATTAGTTTTGAAGTTTTTAGAACCGATTAAAAACTTATATAAATTCGAAGTTAATTCTGTCTTTCTACCATTCTGTTACAATTTGAGCATCTTGGGCTCTGTTTTGACACCTCTACAAGTCTAATTAAATTTTGCACAAAATATAAAAGTTGTAGATAAATAATATACCTTTCTAGCTATAAATTTTGGACTCAAATAGATTGACGGTGTGAGTAATATTGTCATAATATCAAGCAACTGTTAGTCTAATATTCTGTTGCAACTCAAGTATTTTAGGCTCTGATTTGACCTCTTTACGGTTCAAATTAAATGATACTCAAAATATGAAAGTTTAGATAATTGAGATCAATTTCCGATTGTAAAATTTGGGCTTAAAAGGAGTTACGGTTTGAGAAATATAGCCAAATTACCAAACTACTGTCAGTTTGATATTCTGCTGCAACTCAAGTATTTCGGACTCTAATTTGACCTCTTTACGCTGCAAATTAAATGTTTCTCAAACAAAAATATTGTATATAAATTAAATATCTTTCTAATGTTATCTGATTGGCCTCAATCCAATTCACAGTTTAAGAAATATTATAAAAATATCGAGTTGTTGTTAGTCTACAGTTCTATTATAACCTGAACACTTTGGACTCTAATTTGACCCCTCTACACTTTGCAATAAATTTTTCTCAAAACATAAAAAATTGTAGATAAATGAAATATTTTTCTAAATATAAATTTTAGGCTCAAATTGATCTACGGCTTATGAGATATGGTCAAAATACCAAACTATTGGTTTGGATATAACACTAAAAATGCTAAAATAATAGAATTTGATTAGTAATCATTTTAGGGACTATGAGTTGAGTCATAAATGATATACTAGACATTAGAACATTGTAGAGAAGGTATAGGTAACTAAATCATAAAATTTATGAGTTAAGATTACGATAATAGGTAACTTAATCATGAAAAATTAATCATATTAGGTTACAACGAATTTGGTATGTTTAGTACTCTGGAAACTATATGTCCAGGGTATATTATAAGTCTTGAAAACTATACATCCAAGGTATATTTTAGACTTTAGAAGCTATATGTCCAAAGTATCTTTTAGGCCTTGGAAACTATATGTCCAAGGTTTGAAGTTATGTACTTGGATGATAGCCTCAGTAACTATATGACTGAGAGTGGCCCGGTCCCGCGAGGATCCTTCCATTTGCAGTCACTTTATGCGTAAAGCTTATTAGTGTTGTATTTATTATTTTAGCAGTTCATGTATTCCATAAAATATTTATGCATGTATAGGTTTGATGAGATTAGATAACAGTTTAATAATTTCTTGTTCTAGTATTGGAATAGTATGATTTACTTTCATATTTTAATAGTTGTATATACATGTTTGTCATTCTTTCAATAAACTGGAAATCATTCTGACCATACCTGCTTGGTTAGTTTTTCCACTATCTTTTGCATGAAAACGACACTCAAAATTGGGGACTGGGAATCAAGGAGTTTAAAATAAGGCAGTCGAAACTCACTCGAGCATAGGGGGACAATTTTACAGAGTAATAGGGGGACAAATAGTAGATACTAATCATATGGCCCAAGCATAAATGTATGAAGCACCGATGGCATTTTATGTGATTGAAATATGTCTTTAAGATTAAAAGAAAAGTTCTAAAGGATAGTTAAGATCAATTTTATTGTATGTAAGCTAATGCTGGGTAATTATGAAACAAGATCAACACAAGATAAATGTAACATAAATGCGTATGTTGAGATAAATGTATAGAATAACTAGGAATGATGAAATAAAAAATGAAGTGATCACTGAGATGGAAGGAATGATATCAATTGAGGACAAAAAGAGAGAACGTGTCTAAAGAGGTTTGACATATAATAAGAAGACCTCAAAAAGATTGATAATATTAATCTCAGAAATAAGAATAAAAATGAAAAATAAAGGTAGACATCGAATAATATGCATGCAAATGATACAAAAGAGCATGTGTGTTAGGGGAATAAATGAGCAAATTATTTTAGACCGCAACAAGTATTATTGTAAAATTCACATTAACAATTCGATATGATATTTTTATTTTAGTTCTATTTAGCTTATCAATATATCAGTTGTTTTTCAATTTTCACATGCATACTAAATGTAACAAGGTGTATTAGTACATTATTTTGAATGTTAGATTATTCAATGTTGAGGTATCCCGATAACTATCACCTACTGGTCTTTACGTGACATGATTATATGATTCTTCAATTAATTTAATTAGAATCGCAATCTGTCAAGACCTATTATATATAAGACAAATTATTTTAAATCTTTCGCATTGCAAAATCTAAAAAAAATTTGATATACGTAATATCATCTGTGTTTTAGAGAAATTATTTCGAGGGAACAAAGTATATCTATAAATTGTGCCATATAAACCAAAAATAATAATTTTGTTACTGATCATTCTTGGTAGATTGCTGAGTGTCTGTAGTAACACAAATATCTCTGAGTTCGGTGAAAGATTTAGTAAGTAATTAGCCCATTAGGTATTTTTATCTATGATAAATAAAAAGTTTTTTTTTTTTTTGGGGTCTATGTGTGTGTTGACTTTTTGTAATTAGAAGAAAGATTATACCTTCTGATGGTTCGGTGTTCACTTTACATCAGTTATGACTTATTTGGTTTTTTTAGGCCATTGCAAAGTCAACTGCAGAGATTTTCAGAGTTTTCATTGTTGCAATTTGTATAGAATTTTGATAGTGATGTTCCTTTGCTGGTCTTATGATTCTTCAAAAAGGGTATTCATGTGATAAAATATTTAACTAGCTCAAGTAGTTGTGATCTAGCAGCTTCAAAAAATAAAGTTTAGTCGTTGCCATTCATAAAGGGGAAAAAAACGTTTAGCCGTTGCCATCTAAAAAGGGAAAAAGAAAAGTTTAGCCGTTGCAATAAAAAAAACGGAATTGTCCGTCTCTTTATATTAGGCTTCCATATGGGCTTTTGATTTTCTACTTAACAAGGTGGAAAACTGAACCAGAAGCGAAAAAGTAGCTGTCGCAGTTGTCCTGGAATAGAGAGTATACAATTCCGGTTCTTGCTTTCATTAAGTCGTTTTGGATACTTATTAAGCTGTATAGACAATTTGGACTTACAGGGAATTTTTTGTTTCTTGTTTGAGACTTTTTCCTTTTTTGCAGTTTGGGTACTTTCTGTTTCATGTTGTTATGAGGCTAAACGTTCCCTTCTCCGCTGTAATCTGATCATCGTTTATAATCCTGTGTTTCTCTTGAGAACTTAGGGCTTGTTTTTTTCGTACGTACAAATGTACTTTCCCCAATAAGAAAAACTTTGTTCGACTTTAGAACTTATAGTATACAGGAATACTCATGATGCTGTTGTTATGGTAGTTCAAATAAGAAATTAGAACAAGGTGTGAAATCACTTAGTAGCATTGTTTACGTGTATGAAATGTTTTCTACTTCAAAATATTATAGTTTTTAACTTAAAAGGTGCTACCAAGTGGACCCTTATCTTAGATGCTACTGTACTATCATGGTAAATTTATTCTATTTTTTGCTCCAGAGCTTGTGTTCGACCCTTCGAAGAGCGGTAAGATGAGTGTAGAAGAAAAAAGAGAGATTGTCTATGAGCTCGCAAAGTGGTCTCATGGTGCTCCTGAGATGTTACAAACATGGAGCCGACACGATATTTTACAGGTTTTATGTGCAGAAATGGGAAAAGAAAGAAAATACACTGGCCTAACTAAGTTGAAAATCATCGAAAACCTTTTGAAAATAGTTTCTGAGAAGAGCTCTCAGGAGAATGAAAATGAGAGCAGCCCTGACACTGAATCTTCACCTAGTGGGCAAAGGGCTTTAAAGAGGCAGAGAAAAAGCGAGCACCCTACTCGTGTTACTGTGGCAGTAAACGATGTTTTGACTGACAAGAGTGAAAGTGAGCTTCCTAGTATTACATACTGTAAAAACTCGGCTTGCAAGGCTAAGTTGAGTTTGAAGGATAGGTTTTGCAAGAGGTGTTCTTGTTGTATCTGCCGTAAGTATGATGATAACAAGGACCCAAGCCTGTGGTTGACTTGTTGCTCTGATCCTCCCTATGATGGAGATTCATGTGGATTTTCGTGTCATTTGGAATGCGCTTTAAGAACTGGAAAATCACGGATTGCAAAAGACGGGATGGATGGGTGCTTCTCTTGTGTCTCATGCGGGAAACTAAACGATTTGCTCGGGTAAACGACTATCCTTATAGTTTCTGGCTTTTTTGTCTGCAAAATAGATCTTTAGTTAGACTTTCATTCATTAAACGAGCTTTGTCTGTTTTTCCTATTTTGTATTTAATGACTTGGTTCTTTGTAGAGGCATAGATGTTTGCTGTGTAACGAAGTTGTTTTCGGTGGTGGTGTTATAGAAATAACATGGGCATGCTTATGTCCTATATATATTTCCAATTTAGTCTTTGTGAACAGGAAGGACTTTTCAAAGGTCTTTTGTAGATTTCAGTTACTGCAATACATACTATGGAATACATTTCTGCATGTGACTCTGCCTACTTCCATCACTAATAGCATAACGTGCCAAGCTGGAGCTGAATGTGTATTCATATATACATATATATTTTTATATATCTATCTTGGCATGTATGATCTTAATTATCTGGAAAAGGTTTCACGTATCCCCATTTTGGTAAGGATTACGATGTTATAGAGACACCAGAAGTTTTTATATTTCTATGCCATGATTTATATTGCAAAAGAAGGTCAATGAATTTATATGGTTCTGTAGACTAGCAATCTGGTCCTTAATCAAAATATATACATTGGTTCGAGATAAAAAAATAAAACAAAGGCTAAAATCTGTTTTTCTGTATGTGTTGCATCACTGAAAAAAGCAATTAGTTGTGTTGATTGAGGAGTTGGCATTTTATTGAAGTCTACTCTTGAAATCGTTTTGCTGTCGAATTCTCAGAAATGAGTTATACGTATGGTGTTACCAAAATTGACTGGGTATGAAGTATTTGGTATTGTGCTTGTATACGTAGTTGCTGGAGAAAACAACTGATTACTGCAAAAGAGACGAGGCGGGTGGACATATTATGCTACCGTATCTCATTGAGCCAAAAGCTCCTTTCTGGTACCAAGCATTACCAAAAGCTTTACGAAATCGTCGACGAAGCAAAGAGTAAGCTTGAAGATGATGTGGGCCCCTTAACTGGTCTCCCCGTGAAAATGGCAAGGGGTATTGTTAACAGGCTCTCTTCGGGTCCAGAGGTTCAGAGGCTCTGTGGCTTGGCCCTCGAGTCCCTTGACTCTATTTTATCAGGAGCTGCTTCTCTTTCTTTCGGTCACTTTAGTCAAGGTCAGTCTTGCAGCCCGTTTGGTGTTTTTTCTAATTTATTTGTTTTTTCTAATTTATTTGCTATTAGTTCATTTTTTTGCAGAAGGATATCGAAAGAACACTCTTAGAAAGAAAACCAGAAGTAACCTCATAATATAAGCGATACTAGATAGCGATTTTTTCGTTGGACTAACTTATCAGCAACTGGACTGTTAGTCTCAGGATTAGATGTTATAATCGATAAACATTTTTTTGGATATGTTGGTCTCAACAGTGGAGACCGCTTGATATTTACATGAGATCTGATTATCATAGTTGATTCATATTTTGTCTTTCCTAAAATTCATATTGGTGATGTTTAAAGCCCTAATTTGAATTTTTTTAAGTTAGAGTCATGCACGCCTCCATTGCGACTTGTGGGTCACGGGTTCGTTCCGTTGGAAACCATCTCTCTGGAAACAGGATAAAGTTACGTACATCCCGCATTGCTAGAATTTTGTACACTGGGCTGTCTATTTATATATATATATATATATAAGGCTAATGCACAAAGCTTCCATATTGCGGGGGGTGGGGAGGATTGGAGTGGACTAGTGGGTAGTCTTGCCCCACATATTCGTGCAAAACAAACACCCTTAAGAGCCCCGTGTACCTTCGATATATCACATTTGCATATGTCAAATGTACTTGCGTAGTTATACTCATATACATTTGATATAATTTCAGTTCAAGAAGTACAAGTTAAAGAACATAATCTTTGTATTCTTAGTCTAACATGGGATTGTTTCAAAAACTGTCAAAATGCAGAATCAAATTTGGTACTTTCAGAAATCATCTGCCTACAAGATGTCAGCTGCTCATCTGTGACAGTGATATTAGGTCCTATAGATTCACGTTTCGGAAACGGTTTGGGTTACGCCATTTGGCACCGCCAAGCTGAAGGAGACTACGCGGAAGAGCCATCTTGCACGCTAACCACTCCATCTTCAAGTTATTTGCTTTCGGGTCTAGCCCCAGCCACATGTTATATCATCAAGGTGATTTCTTATGAGGGTTCCAGGGAGCTCGGTACCTGTGAAGTTCAGTTCCGGACTAGTAGTGCTGAAAATGAAGTACCCAATTCGAATAACATGATAGTTGTAAGTAGTCAAAGCCCAACGACTATTTCTAGCAGCTTGTCTAATCCATCTTCCGTAGAGGATGAAACAAATAATGCGATTCCCAACCAGAAGGAGAAAATCAAAGATGCGATGAAAACCAATTCCGTTCCTTTTGCTAATGCTTTGAATGTGGGGAATAAAGAGTTACTCGGAGGGAACACTAATGGTGAGATGAGCAATGATAATGGCTCGAACATGGATACACGTTCGGGCCCCGAATGTGAAGCTGACTTACCGATTACGCCCTGCAAATTGGAGAATATAAAGGATAATTTAGCAAGGAAAGAGAGAGGGAAACCGAGCAAGAAGGATTTCGATAATCTGGAGATAGAAGAGGTGCCTCAGGATGGGAGCTCGTCGAAGAAGAGAGAGAGGCGAGACGAGGAGAATCTGGGGAATGCTAATACGGATTTTGAGTACTATGTGAAAGTGATTAGGTGGCTCGAATGTGGGGGGCACATTGAGATGAACTTTAGGCAAAAGTTTTTGACTTGGTACAGTTTGAGGGCTACCCCACAAGAAGTGAGGGTGGTTAAGGTATTTATCGATACCCTTATCGACGATCCGGGTTCATTAGCGGGACAGCTCGTGGATGCTTTTTCGGAGGTGATTTCTAGCAAGAGATCTTCGACAGTGCCGTTGGGGTTCTGCATGAAGCTCTTTCATTGAGACTTGAATTTGGAAAAGGGTTCAAAATATTCATGTTTTTCTTTTTTTCCCCCCTATTTTTCATTCTTCATTCAGACTATGACTATTTTAAATTGATGATGAAGTTGTACAAGAATGTCTTTTTTATTTTTTTCCTATTTACTATTTGCAAGAACATAAGAACAGGTAGCATTGATAGATATGTTCTAATTTCTATGATTCAACTATTTATGAAACTAGTTATTCAGGATATTTCTATTTAGAAATGAAATTGATGGTGGGCAGTATTTTATTTTGGTTTGGTTTCAACTTTTAAGCTCGTGTTTTTCACCCGTCTTTTGATGAATTTGGTCGCTTGGTATGCATTTGGTTTTCCCGTCGAATTTTTTTTCTCATTCGAGCTAAAAACCCGCTCAGTTCAAACTAAATACATCTATTTTCTTTTTCTTAGTCTTTAAAAAAATTGTTTAAAAGGGGAAAGCAAACCAACCGTAATTATGATTTAAGCAGAGTCAAGTACTAAAATCTCATTGCTACGGTCGAATAATTAAGCTTCAAAGCAACCAAAATCTAAGAATTTCTTTATAGGATGTCAAATTTTTATTAATGATCCGGCGATTTATTTTTTATGTTTCTGATAAGAATTTCGTGATACATTAAAAGTACATGCATTTGGGAGAGGATACGAAAAATGAAAATTTTGTAATAATCCGAGAATGTTTGAATAATGGTACAAAGATTGAGTAATAACACTCAAGTATAATTTTATTTATTAATATGCTAGTATCGACTGCGTATGTGAGCTAATTGTGCGACGTGTAAAAGACATTCACAGTAAAATTTCTGTCGACGTGAATAATTTGGATGGTTACATGCGAAGCCGCTGGTGGGCAAAGGAATGCCACGAGCGCGGAAACCTACTCGGGGCGGCCCATCCGAGATATTGGGGTGAAATTCGCTGAACGATCCATGTAGTCCTTGAAAAATGGCTCCTACCTGATTAACAAAAAAATAAAAAATATTGTATTAGTTATATATATATATACATATATATATAGTATCAGTTTATAAAGTAATGAAAGTTTAAAAAAGGTAGCATTTGGTGATTTTGTATAGTACCTCAGGGACAGTGTATGGTTATTTAAAATGACCATACAAAATTTGCAATAAGTTGTTACACAATTTGGATATTTTTTACACTGAAAATAACTTACTTGGGTTCCATCTAAGAGTGAAGTTTTGATAAGCCATGGAGCAACTGAATTGAAACGTATGCAATCCTTTGCCCACTCACATGCCAAATTTCTTGTAACTATATATATATATATAACATTAATATAGTTTCCATCGTGAGGGAAAAAAAAATTTCACCACCTTTTCTTCCTTAATTTCTTTTTTACTACTTTTTCCGTTCAATTTTTAGAAAATAACTGCAGTATTTTCCCATTCCCAAGATACATGTTTATTTAAAAAAATATATTCTTTCGTCCGTGCTAAAAAAATTATCTTGTATTGAAGAATTAAAATTTTAACAATTAACTCATTAAATGAGCTCAAAAATATTAACCAAGTTCTAAATTTACAAGTTGGCACCTAATTAAATATGAATTTAGTGTATTATAATTAGCAAACACATTCAATATGGAGGAGCAATTTAAGAAGTATAAATTTTGCTAAACTTATTTTTAGAAGTGAACAATATTTTGGGAGGTCCAAAAATATAATTATGGACAATTTTATTGGGACTGATCTTTTAAAAAGGATGGATCCACATAAATCATGTGCGAGATATTCTGAATGACAGTACGTAGAAAAATTCAACATACTTGTATGAGTAAAATCACAATTGAAACAAAATAATTGTTAACAATGTTATTAGTAATTTTTATGTCCCTATTTGATAGTCTTACTTTCTATTTTATTTCCGTTTCTTCCTAAATTACAATCCATTTTTCTTGTTTTAAATTATTTTCAAATAAGTATATCACTAATATGCCTTAATTTATTGCATTCTTTTTAGCAGTTATAAATTTTCCGTACTCCCAATAAGTGCATATTAATAAAAGAAATAGTCATTTAATGTTTTGGCTATGTTTACCAATTTTTTTTTATTAATTTGTGTAAAAAGTCAAATAAGTCTATTTTATTTAAAGACATGATAATAAGTATTTACAATTATTTTGATCCATATTAACACATTTTCCCGCATACTTTTCATTATATGATTCATTATTTTAACGAAGAGTACATGAGAAAAGGTGTAAATTTTTCGTTAGTATAAAGTTTTTTTTTTGTACTCAAGAGGATATTCAATTTTCCATTGAATATAGAAGAGACATTTTCTATCAAACATTCTCTTTGTGCCCTGGATAATAGGTTACACACTGATCTTGTAATGTTAAAACCTTTGTTTTCCCATTCTAGTAACCTTTCGTCGTGCTCTGTTTGGTTACGGGAACAAGTGTGAATTGTCGCCCCAAATGCAGCTTGTACTTCCACTATCGCGTACCCAATGCACCTTGGAATATCGAAAGGCAACCTTTAAAAAAGAAATATCCAAACGTAGCCTTTCTTATTGGTAATTTTCAAATTTTGCAATACAGGGCTGAATGTATCATTTGGCTACAACTTTTAAGCAAAAAAATTCATTTTTACAAAGATGAGAGGCCACGCTTTCGGTTCTTTTGGAGCTTAAACAACCAAAAACTTCAATGAGAATATGACTATTTAAAAGATGATGAACTAACTAATCAAAGGTGGCAACAAAACTACTCGCACAAGATACATGTATAGAGACAGCTCTATAATATAGTAGCTAATATTTAGAGACGAATAATAATAGAAATAGAAATGAGGTTACTAACCCTATGCCACAAGGCCAGTCATACCCTTTAGTGACCATTTCTTGCCCCTTAAGCTCAGTTCTTTCTGTGCCCTTCTTAAGTCTCTTACTTGAATGGTTTAAGCTTTGTTATACAGGCAAATGACCTATATATAAGGGGCTAAAATACATATAAACCAAAAAATATCGCAAAAGGTGATAATATTTGACTGTTGAGCTTATAAAATAAGCTTATTTGTTATTTTGGCCTTAATAAGTTAGAAATTTTAAATTGGATGCATATAATTTTTTTTAATTAAAAATAATTTAATTAATTTATTTAAAAATTACATCTAAACGAATCTTATAATTTTGGATAATTTCAATGCTAGGTGCCAAATAAGCACCTTTATAGCTAGGCAATCAATGCTAGGTGCCAAATTTAGGTGCCAAATAAGCACCTTTACAGCTAGCCGATCAATGCTAGGTGCCAAATAAGCATCTTTATAGCTAGCCGATCTACGTTTCCAACTTGAAGAAATTATATTTTGTCTGGTTGAATATTTCAAACAAAAATTATAAGTTTTTCGGGCTAAGAAAAAATATGTCTGCAACTTAAAACTTTTAATTTCTTTTTAGAAGGACAAGGAAAAACAAACTTGGCTCAACAGTTAAGCAACAAAATGTTTCAATTTCGAGCAAAAAAGTAAAAACAGAAAGAAATTGAACTAAAAAATTGAACCAAACAAGCATCCATGAATTTGTTTGGTTATAATTTTTAAGCGAATAAAATAATTTTTTCCGACTAAGAAAAAAATTAGATGTATCTAAGTTAAAATTTTCAAATTATTTATACTAAAATAATAAATAAATTCAAGTTAAAAGTTAAATAGCCAAATTTTATTCAGCTTTTAAGCAAAAAACTGAACCGTTAGGGAGCTTATATGTAATCATGGAGAAATCTAATGTAGGAGGTTATTTCAAAATTTTAGTGGTAAAATTCGGAATTATAGAATCTAAAGAATCTATTAATAGAGGCTACGAATTAAAGTTGCCAAACTCAATGTTAACCTCTTGAAAGCAAGTGACCTGTCGTCAAATTCCTTTTTGTTTTTAATATTTAGCCATCCATTTATTTAACCACTTCGATGTTTTCAGTTTCTATTTACATTTTTCTTGACATGTTATTCGGTAGAAATCTATTTATGATTGTATAAAAAGTAAAAACATAAAAACAATACCTGACAGAATTAACAATTTGTGTCTACAACTTTTGGTGTCATAAAAATGAGGATGATGAGTCTCTAATATGATAATTATCTAACGTCAATGGAAGTTAAATTTTTATTCAAAGAAATAAAATTTTGCATATAAAATTATAAATTATTTTTTTATTTTTTACTACAAGATTTTATTTATATGATCACCGTTAAATTATTATAAATAATGTTAGATATCTCTATCCTAAAAATGATACCTTAAGGAACCAACTTTTGGGGTCTATAAATGAGTAGCCTAGTTTGCTACCCCACTAATGAACAGAGACAAACCTGAGGTGTAGTGGGCATTCTTTATTCAGTGCATAGGAAATAATAATTTTTAAATTAATTAAATATATGAATTTGAAAAATAAAAAAAATATATTTAGTCTGAGCTACTAATTCAAAAAATAATAACAAGAAAAGATTATCCAGCAACTCTGACGGAAATTCCCGTGGTCGCCCCTCTGCTTGCACACACAACCTTAATTAAAATGATCACAATAATTAATTTAGATTTAGAGTAAGAAAAAGCTCGATGGATCTAACTTAAATCTTTTAATTTATTTATGACAAAATAACAAATAAATTCAGTTTAAAAGATGAGTAACCAAATACTGTCTAATTTTTAAGTAAAAAAAAAAAAAACAAACTTAAATTTATAAGTAGCAACCAAACAAGCCTTGGTACGATTTATTTCTACCCTACTTAGTGTATTATAAATGGAAGCACATAGGAATCATTTCGAGTTGAGTAAATATCGGACCGGGTTTTGTACATCTACTTCTCGGTATTTCCGGGCATATGAATGAATTGATTTAAGATCTCTAAC
>MKEJ01049870.1:0-18118 GCA_001753735.1 Embelia ribes | reverse complement strand
CGTTACCATTACAAAAATACCATTATTTAAAACTTTGCTACCACGCATAAGAAAAAGATGAAATGAGGAAATCAGAGTTTAGATCATATATTTTTGTTTTTATCTCACGTCACTAATTAATCAAAAAATTACCTAGAAGGAAAGGTTCCAAACTTTTGTTATAATTTCATTTAGCTACTTATAATCAGTCCCTCATTTTGCACTTAATTACTAATTTACTACAGAGAGTTTGGGCTGCTATCGTGCTGATACATATCCACCACAGAACGGCCTGTAAGTCGTTGGATTAAAAATCAATTATCAGCATTAGAAGGGTTCAAATTTAAAATTTTCACCAAAAATATTGTTGATTTTTTATCCAATGACTCACATACCGCTTTGTGACAGCTACAGAGCACCGTACAGGCCCGAGCTCCATAAATACTGCAACCTTATCTTTATATGATAGATGTAACTAATTGTCCCTTCAATTATTAATTGTCTATCAAGTTGTCACAAACTATAATGTTGTCACAAATTATTAGTAAAGCATAATTAATAAAAATGAAAGAAGATTAAACCTTTTTTTTTTTTTTGGACCTTTAAGTGGAGGGAACCCATGGGTCGGCCGGTAATGTCGGAAGGAAACCTTCCTGGCAAGTGTTACCCAAGGGGTTTCCTGGAAGCTAGGTAGGTATAAGCCATATTTGAATTCGACTCAAACTTTAATATTCCTACTCGAGCTTTAGCTCGAATTTAACTGTAAGTCTAAGCTAAAGCTCGACTTGATTGAAAATGTAAAAATTAAAATTCTTCAATTATGCTGAAAAATATATCCTTCCTATTTATTAAACAAATATATTAATATCAATACAACATAGATATAAACTTAAATATATTAGTATATATTTATTATTCAAGTTACTAGCGACTAAAACGAGTCAAATATCTAAGTATTTGAACTCGATGCGAACTCAAGTTAAATACAAAAATACACTTGAATTCAATTAGTACTCAAGTCAGGCTCAAGTTGAGTACTCTTATCGATCTCAAGCTACACCGTGGCCTCCCTAGTATAAGCGCCCATAATGACTAGTCAATGGGTATATTGAGCTGCCTACATGTATTACTCAGCGGCGGCGGTCACATGGCGGCTACTTATGAGGACTTCAACAGGATTTCTTTTACCAGTGGTGTGGCGTAGGCTCATTCAGGAAATTCCAAATAAAATTTATGGGGGAATGCTAAAACTACATATATAAAATTACATATTAGAATTAATACAAAATAAAATTAAAATTAAAATTTTATACAAAATTTTACATATAAAAAAATTAAAATAATAATTTTAGTACTTAAAATTATAGAGGTGTTGAAGCCCTCTAAGCAGACATTTTAATCTGTCCCAAGATAGTGAGAAGTATTATGCGACGAGTGTTACTTGGGGGTACTTGACATGTATATACTGGTGATTGTTACTTGATGTTGACCCAAAAGGTCATTGATTCTTTAATTTTGATAAACAAATTTAATAATTATTATGTGAAGAATTTTCATAATATTAATGTTCAAGGATAATATGCTTGATTGGAGTTTTCGTATAGTTTCAGGCTCAAATGTAAAATCGTAACTCAATTTACGTTTGTAAGTTGGTGATATCTCTGAATTGGTGAAGGAATAGAAAAGGAGATCTATGAATCATGTAGTTGACTCATATATGAGCATTTCTCACGAGAAATCAAAGGGTGAAAGTTTCATTCGAATGGTGAAAAAGTAGCTATAACACTTTCAAAGTATTTCGTGTAATTTGACCATATCTCCAATATCTGGCATCTAATGGAGCTCCATAATATCATTCTGAAAAGATACTTCAATTATTTATAACTTATGTGCTTTAAATAAATACTAATTCAGAGTTGAAAAGGGCCCAAATATTGTTTGAAAGTGGGAAGTCCAAACTATATTGCAAGAGCTGGCTACCAATGTTCGGCCACTGGAAATTATGTCTGGCCACCGGACTTGCAATTATATAAACCGACTATACAACTAATTAACCTATGATTATAGATTAGGAAAGAAAGCCAATCTCTCTTTTTAATTAAACTAGCGTGAAGCCTATGCGATGCACGGATTGACTGAAAATTATTTTGTTTCCTAATATTTTTAGTTTTCATATTTCATTTATTTTTGTTGCCAATTTTTTTTACCTTTTAATTATATATTTTAGAATTTTTGAAATTAGATATATATGCAATCAAACGAATTATATATGTTATTTTATTTTCATTATCGGATTTAGTCTTATAAGGTGATATTTGATGCAGATTCTCTTCATATTAATATGCAGCGTTAACAGTTTAAAATTCTGTAAAGTAACATTGAAACAAAATGATAAAGGTGTCAAATTTAATGTATTAATATTATTCTACCTCTTGTAAATTGGAATAATCCTAAAGTTTATTTTTTTTAAACTCGTGTGAGAACAAATTCCAAATAAATGTGGCCTAAAATCTCTACATGTTGATACAAAGTAATACAAAAAATCAATTTTAATATCCACTGTTAAATCTTTTTAGTTTTCATTAACTTAAAACTTTTACTCCACTAGTTAATAGTATACATGTAGCAATAATTTTGGAAGAATGGAGATTTTATACATACATATATATAGAAAATTTCTACATACTCTCATTTAGAAATTGACACGTAGGAAACAAAAAGCTAATCTTAATAGTTTCTTTCTTACTTGTCAAATCCTCAATGGATATCTATATATGTATAAAATATGCATCCATTTTAAATTGGTATCTGGAAAAAAATCAGCATATAAACTTCATTTCTAGTGCTATATAGTGCACATGCGCGCGCGTATGTACATATACATTAGATTTGTTTATTTGAAATCACAATTGTTGCCATAATAATCCGAATTGTTCATTAAGAGACTAATTCTAATATGTTTGGTCATTCTATTTAACATGATTATACTAAATCAATTTTTTTCTTTAAAATAGTATGTATTGCTGTTATATATTATGGTATAAACTTGTGAAACACTCATATAATAAGCACATCAATATCACCTATATTCTAACTTTTATAGGTTAAACTTGTAAAAATTCTATGTTGCTATCGTAATAGGTAAATGATCCAAAAATAATAAGAGTTAATCTTGATAACACATATAAATAAAAGGTTCAATTATTCCTCAATAAGAAATATCTAACGAAAATATTTTTGAAGTTAAAGAAATATATAATCAAGTGTTCTGTGTTGCTTAAGTGATTTGCGTGGATTTGCATTACTTATATATGACATACGATATTGAGATAAAATTTTATTTTATATTTAGACTAGTTTTGTTTCATCATTACTATAAAAATCTTAGCAAAAAGTCTAATTTTTATTTTACTTAAAAGTCATCCAAATTTTTAAAACTTCCGATTCATAAAAAACTTACACTTTAATAGCACAAAAATTTGAGTGAAGATCAAAACAAAAAATTTAAAAAATAGAATAAATCGACAAAACAATTTGAAGCAAGAATAGTAAGAATTAAATATAAGAAGATGACCACAAAACAATTCTCAAATCTTATCATACAATAGAAGGTAAATGACAAATTTTCAATCCTTATATCATTCAAATAAATTATTAAACTAAATTAAAACTTAAACCTTATTTCCTCATATTGTTATCGTCATTTTTCTCCCCTTTTCCATATAAAACTCACTTCCCCATTCTAGAAAAACTTATCATCCGGTATTCTTAGATAATTGGATCAGTTAAGTCGTTAACAAAATGCATATTAAAATTATCTTCAATGAGTATTAACTACACATTGTAGAGAAAAATAATACAAAAACTAAAACTGGGACAAATTAAATTTATCATCAATATAAAATGCAACTACTACATCAAAATCAAACTTTTAACAAAGTAAATTAATTAAAACTTAAAAATAAATAAGTAGATTACACTTATTTTCATCAAATTATTTTTATAGCTTATTTTCACCAAATTGTTGTTGCAATTTATTTTTTTTTTTTTTTTTTAATCTGAATCTCACTTCACCCCTAAGTAAACCTGTCACTCATTATTTTTTTGATAATTAGACGATAAAAAAAAATTGTTAACAACCAAAGGGAAAAAAGAAAAAATATATAAGAATTTGATTGTATGGATACCAATTAATCATTGAGGAGATTTAAAAAAAAAAACAAAAAAATTAATTTATTATACATATAGAAGGTAAATTACAACTACACAATCAAACTATTATTGAAAAAGGAATATATAGACTAATTAAAAGTGCAAAAAGACATACTTACACTTAAAAAATTGATGAAATAATTAAAATTAAGCAAAAAATACTTATTCACACCGAAAAAAATAATTAGATGAAATTGAAAGAAATTGAATTATAAAGAAAATAATCATAGGGCAAATATTAAGTAGTAGAAATAATATAATAATCCTTGCATGTACGTATGAAAACATCCAAACAAAAAAAAAAGAACCATATTAAAAAAGTACACAAAGAACCACAGAAAATGGAACACATGGACTAATAAAAAGTGTAAAAACATATACTTACACTTAAAAAAAATTGATGAAATAATTAAAATTAAGCAAAAAATACTTATTCACACCGAAAAAAATAATTAGATGAAATTGAAAGAAATTGACTCATAAAAAACAACAATATCCTAAAAAAAAAAACACAATCACAGGGCAAATACAAATTATCAAGACAATGATTAGGTAGTAGCAATAATATAATAATCCTTGCTTATACGTAAGACAACACCCAAACAAAAAAAGAACTATGTTAAAAATCTAATATAAAAAGAATTATAATGTATTCAAATAAAAAAAAAAATCATGTAATACATAATCATGTTTATAAAAATACATTGAAAGGACAAAAAAAAAAGGAATATAAGATTAATAAAAAATATAAAAAGACATACTCAGACAAAAAAAAAACATACGCAAATGAAAAAAGGCAAGAAAATGTATTGAATACTAAAAAAGGTTCAGATCAAATTAAAAAAAAAATAAATTTAATCATAAGAAAGATAAAGAGGGCAAATAAGAAGGATAAAGATTATGATTATTTAGTGATATGGATTAATGTAATAATCGTGACATGTATATACCACAATACCTAAACCCAAAGCAATGAATTATACGGAAAGAAAAAAAAACTTTGAAGGAGTCGAAAGAGAATGCACCTAGCTAGAGGAACCATTGCTATCTTGATACTATACGAATAAATATAATTGAGGGAGGAGGAAGAATGAAATATGATGGGCCCTCTTTTGCTATGTTATATTATACATTTGATATTTCTTATTTTCTACTTTCGTTATCCTATTTTTAATCAACTCTTGGATTTTCTTTATAGTCAAATATACTATATGATTTATAGTTTTTTTTTTTAAATAAGGGAATATTTAAATAGACGTTATGAATAATGGTAGGACAATGCTTTTAGGGATTTACATTATCATATATTTTATGTATTTTTGTCTCTTAAAGGGCCCTTACACATATCTCTTCGTCTCTTTTGTGTTTCAATGACTCACTCAATATCTTATTAATTACTACAATCAACGATTAAGTAGACTACGAAGTTCCAGGAATGAATTTCTAAACGACACCTAATCTATTGCAGGAAATTGTAAAAAAGTACATGTGGTATGTAAGCATATATAATGTTGTCATATCTGACAAGACCAAATCCGAAAATTACTAAAAACAATAGTTATTTATGGGAAATATATATATTTAACCAACTCCAAAAGTTACTAAATCCGATAATTATTTATAGGATATACATTGGAAAATAAATAAATATTTATATATGTTTCTTTAGAAAAATAAAATGTACACAAATAGATAAGAGAGATAGACATTTGTCATAATTATAGCAATACTAGAATCCACATATTAAATATATGCAATGCCACTTGTCACTATTAGAGTAAAAATAGCTTAAAACTCAACTTTTATAAGTGATAGAAACTTAAAAAACATTCAAACATAATAGAAGGAATTGATGATAAAACCCAAAATTTCAGTCAAATTGAATGCAAATAGAAAAAATCCAGACAAAACAGAAGGCAATTGATAGAATGCAAAGTAATCGATGCAACAGAGAAGGGAACTTAGCGCCATGGAGAGGATAAACTAGATTAGATCACTCAGAATAACTCGGTGTCAATACATAATTATCTAAAATTATAATTTCATATTGATTTTTACTTTACTTTTATCTATATTGCTCATACATTATCATAAACAATCATAACCATTATTAAAACAAGGGGAAAATATTTGTAACTTGGAAATTTTACAAAAAAAAAACAAAAAACAAATTCATCCCGTTGGTTTGTCATAAAACTTTTTTGAAAATGTCTCTTGAGTGCGAATTTAAACAATGAATGCTTATCCTAATGAAAACGATTTCTAATGTCCAATTGTGTTTCCTAGTATCAACTGATGGTACAATCGCCTTACGATAAAATTATAGACATATCGTGTTAAAAAAAATAAATCAGGGGGATAAAAGCAGACGAAAAAGTCTGTCCATTTCTGGCCGTTGGTTATCGTGATTTTCCTCAAGCAGCACTATTAGCAATATTTTAGAGCTTATTGTAACTATCACCTTATTCCTGTTACCACAACGTAGGGGTCAGCTAGGAGGCATATTTTGACTAGAAAAAAGTTATACTTTAATTTGAGTGAATTTTTCTTTTTAGGAATCATGGTAGTATTTTAACTAAAATGGGAACAGTTTTAAGCACTATTTTGACCAATAAGCTAATGGAGCATGACCTAAGATTTGCTACCCTGACCGGCCTGGTAAATCTGGGCCTAGGAAATTCGGATCCTTTATATAAATAAAAAAATATTAAAATTTAATCAACCAACAGTAACAAGGTTTTAATTATTTCTGTATAAATATTACATCTCATCTAAAATGACTTCTTTTTGCATTTTTAGATGCAAAGTCATCAATTATGCCCCCTCAATGTCAACATTTTCAATATATTTTTTCAATACTTAAGATTGTTAAACCATTCAACCTATCTTGAGTCATCGTTGTCTGCAAGTAAGATTTTAATAACTTCAATTTTGAAAAACTTCTTTCCGCAGATGCCACTGTAACAAGTACAGTCAATAAAATCCTACAAACAATCAAAATAGTTGGAAACATATCCATTTTCTTAGCAAACTCCATAATTTCAATGGAAGTCCATGTTTTTCCAGTTCCACATGCTTCATCTGGTAGCATCCTGCAATATTTGTAACTCAGAAAGTAAATATTTTGCATCAATATCAGACACATCACCATTTTTCAAAGTAAAGTTCAAGTTTCAAACAACAAATTTCCATTTCTTCGTAATCTAATGAAACCAACCATGATACATCAAATAAGATGCCAAATACCGATTTAAAACTTTGCATTTGTTCAAATCTACTCTTCAATTGAGAAAGAGACATATCAACTAAGACAAGAAAGTAATCAGTTCTAAAATCTTCTTGAGCTGATTGTTGTTCTCTATTTATATCGGGAATCTCATCAAAATGTCTCTTTCTTATAACCCTACGTTTCACAGGAAATACAGGCTCAAGCCCCATTTCATTAGCAATTTCTTTAGAATCAGTCACAGTAGAAGTTAACCCATTTTCTTTATATTTTTTAAAAAATGAAATCAACCCTTTTAAACTTTTAATGGCAACATCAAGAATCATATTTCCAGCTTGCAAATTTTTGCTCACCACGTTTATTTTGTGCAAAATATCATGCCATAAAATAAAATCAAAACTTGAGAATTCATCATCTAATAATTTCCCAATTTCCCTACTCAAATAAGTATCATATGCATCAACAACCTCAACAAGTTTGATTAAAGTTTATTTTATTTTAGGAAATTGACTTTTTATTGCTTTTACACTTTCGATACGACTTTCCCACCGTGTGGCCGACAAAGATTTCAAAGTTAATTCATCTACATATTCAAGTAAAAGGTTCCATCGCTTTGTTGAATTAGCAAACTCGTTGTAAATGGCCTAACATGCTCCAAAAAACGATTTTCCTTTCAAACAAGAATATGCCATATCAGAGAGCACTACATTAAGAGAATGACAAATACATGGCATATAAAAAGCTCTAGGATTTATATCAAGTAACATTTTCTGAACACCTTGGTGTTTTCCTTTCATATTGGAACCATTATCATAACCTTGTCCCCTCACATCATCAATATCTAAACCAAGAGAGCTTAGAACTGTTTGTAATTCATCAAAAAGACCCAAACCCGACGTGTCTTCTACATTTAAAAACTCCAAAAAGTACTCTTCTACTTTTATTGGGTAACTTGAAATATCTACACATCTTATTGTCAAAGTCATTGGCTCTTGGTGACTAGCATCAGGGGTGCAATCAATAATCACAAAAAAAATATCTAGCCTCTTTGATCTTCTTTATAATCGCACTCGTGACGTTTGATGCCAACGTAGCTATCAATTCATTTTGCATCTTAATGATCTTATGACTAAGATAATGATGATGAATATCTTTATTTTGAATGAGTTGAAAATGATGTTTTATTACTGGATCAAACTCTCCTATTGATTCAAGAAAGCCCAAGAAATTTCCATTTGAATCCTCATAGATTTTTTCATTTGTTCTACAAAATGCTAAATTGTTCATAGCAAGATGTTTAACAACACTAATTACTCCGGCTATGACTTCTCTCCAATGCTTTGTATCTCTCTTGATTTGCTTCTGTAATTCTTTGTCAATTGTTTGATTTGTGCTCAATCTCACTCGTAACTCATTACAAGATCTAAGGTTAGTGAGGTGTTCACGACTTTTTTCATGTTCTTTAAGTCTATCCCCCAAATGTTTCCAATCACTAATTCCTTCATTGGCTAATTGACTCCTAGAATGAACTTTTCTTACAACTTTACAACAAGAGCAAAATACTTTGTCCAAATCTTTTGAGTAAACCAACCATTTTCTATCAAAGTTCTTCATTGTTCATAGTTTGAAAATAATAATCCAAAGAGAACCCCTATTCAAACTATTGGAAAAACAATATTGGTTTCTCACTTTTCAACAAGCACGTCTCTCACTTTTCCATTTAAACTTTTCCAAATTATAGGATCATATATGTTCAAAGGTATTGTACCTTCTAAAGGTTCACTCGCATGATTTATTTCAATATTTTCACTTTCAAGCAAATTATTTTCTTCCATGTCCGTTTGAACATTTTCATGTTCACCTACATCTTGAACTCTTTCGGTTACCTCATTTTCATGTTTACCTACACCTTGAACTCCTTTGGTTACCTCATTTTCATCTTGATTTTCCCACGAAACAGATATTTTCTTTAAAAATCTATCTAAAGAACCTTTTTGGGAACTTACAAGATCTTTTTGTTGTTTTTTTCTTTTTCTTTTTTCACTACCAGAAGCAAATTTTCCCATTAAAAATAAACACGAATAGAACAATACAACCTGAGTTTGCTGCTAAGTGCTAAATTTGAAACCAATATTTTGGAAATGGCTGATTTCTTGAGTTGACCTTTTTGGAACCCAAATTGTTACTAAATCTAACAAATGACACCTGAAATGAAGTAAAATAACAATAAGATAAGAGACGCAAAACCAGATTATTCTAGCTAAATAATATTATATCTAAAATCTTTTAGTCTTATATACTTTAAATTTGTTGGTAGATATTCTATTTGTAACCACAGCTTTCAGCACGATTTTTTGATCAAATTTGTTACTAAAAAATTGAAGAAAAATGAGAAAATAGCCCCTGTTGGAGGCACAATCTTCCACCTCATATACCACTTCAATAGAGTCCATGATTATGTTACTGAAATTGCTAGGAAATATAAAACATAGGATTATATTGCCGTTTGATAGCGAAGTCCACATCATCGATCCCGTGAACGTCGAGTATTTTCCTGTGAACCTATTAAGCCATTTTCGGAGGATAATTAGTGATTTCATATATGACTTACGAATTTGTCTTCCAATTGATTGATTTTCTACAATAAAATATCATTATCTATACAATTTCAAAAGTGGGAAAAAAATTCCTAAAACCACATATTTGAAACCCTAAAGAAAAGGGGAAAATAAACATGAAAAAATATAACATAATAACTGAATATACCCAAATCTTTTACCAATTAAGCAAAATAGAAGAGGAAATAAACCTTAAAAAGTAAAAAAATACTTACTAATTTTAAATTTAGAAGAGTGGAGGTGGTGAGCTGGCGATGGCGTGCGTGCATATGGCGATGGCGTGCGTGGATATGGAGATGGCGTCGGTTGGTGGAGTGGAGGCGCAGTCGGTTGGCGGCAGCCGTGGTGGAGAGGAGAAGAGAGATGGCGAATTGGTGACGCTCGCTTGGGCTTCGCGTGCGTGGGTGGTGGTTTTGCCATTCTGTTTTTCCTTTGGAGAGAGGGGGATAATTAATAAGTAGAATTAAAAAAATGAAAAAAAAGGATATATATATATATATATATCTATGATAATTTAGGAATACAATAAAAGACCAGGGGTATTTTAGTAATTGCAACCTAAAAATTTTGGGTCCTTGTCAACTTTGGGCCAGGGTGGGGTCCCCGGCTGCCCTGCGGCAAGGCCGGGCCTGGCAATGATACATATTTTTGTGAGATATAATTGCAAAAATCGACATTTTCCTTCATTGAATTGGTTGGTTTGCACGTAATTGATAAGCCAACAATTAGGGCATGTAGTTTTGTTAAGTACTTGATAAGCTTACAATTAGAGCGACTAATGGGTTGTTTATCATTTTTTGTGTAATTTTCATCTAATTTATAAGCCTATAATTGACGAGTTTAACGATTTCTATGTCGATAAAGAGGAAAAGTTTGTAATCCGCCTTCAGGTTAGTATAATTCATTTATTTTTGGCTCATTTATACTTACTTTTGCGTGTATTTGTATTTATTTTACAACACCCATGGTCTTGTTAAGAAGTTTCGAATAAAAATTGTTAGGTTTATTATTTTCTATGGATTGTACTGGGTAATTTGCATCTAATTGATAGCTACAATTAAGGGCTTGTAATTTCAGTTTATAATTAGAAGTATGAAAATTTGTTCCTCTGAGATATGCCAAAGGGGCATTTTGTTAAATTCAATCGAGTTGACCTTTTTCGAGCAATGGACAGATGTTTGGTGTGAGATTATTTTGGCCTAGTTTGGAATGCTTTTCTCCACTTGCCTCCGTTTTTTTTTCCATTGAAAATTGTAGCCTTAGGTGTTTGGTAAAAGCAAAGCACATGCGTATAATTTGCTCTTGCTTTCCTGAGGGTTTTTTTATGAGCAGTTTTAGAGATATTTTTAAAAGCTGCTTTTGCTTCTTTGTATCATTAATTACATAAATAAAATCAATTATAGTTATTATATTCTCCATTTATATCTATTTTTCTATTTACATTGAAAAATATCACTTTACCAAACACCAAACTACTTATCAAAACAAAATTTTAAATTTATTTACCAAACACTAAAATTATACCCTCTTTTAGAATTTCAAAAACAATTTTAAGAAGCAAATTTTGTAAAACAACAGCATTTCCAAACTAGGTCTTAGTTATATTACAATGTAATTAAGGTGGAAACTGAATCAGCGCATGATGAGAGGTGTTAGGTGGCTTTTTACCCAAAAGATTCGGGGTTCCTTACTGTACTTGTAAGGGAACTGACACCAGTGTCCTTAAGTAGCTCCCTATGCTAAATTTTGGGTATTAACCCAAGGGAATTCCCACCAGTATTTGGAATCCTCCAAAATGTTGGGATTTTACTACGATGCTCTCATGGTGAACTAGGAGACTTCTTTTAATGCCAGTTCTATTTTAAGCATAGGGGTCCCGTGCGGACATTCTCCATATCTAGCCACTTCTTATAACTTGAGGTATAATGATTAAAATTTAGGGGTTGAAAATAGAGATACTGGAAGGGATAAGCCAAAAGTATTTTGAATTTGTTTATTACCAATTAACTTATTTAAGTAAAATGTTGAAAGCGGGTGGTATTTGAATTTATAGTTGGAGGTGGTGAAGAGAAAAAAGATTCTATATTGAATTTTCGTAAAGGTAGCATATTACTTCTGGAGTTAGAAATAAGAACAAAAACGAGAAGCGATCTATTAAATTAAATCCTAGTTTTGAATGGGGACTACTTTGATATTTCCTATACTTACTTCCATAGAAATTCTATTGGCTCTTTTTGAAGTACTTTAAAAGATAAATGTATACGGGTTTACAAACTTGTTGCCTGTTGTTTTCAAATAGTGATGGTAGATCCTGGACAATGTTAACAGGGGTGGAGTTGCTATTAGAGCTAGTAGTTTTGAGATACAAAATGCCTAACTTTTGAATTTGTCTTGGTTATATTATCTTCGATGGTCAAGATAGGATTGAATGCTAGTATTCAATTTACCTTAGATAGGGATCAGTGGTGTTGGAAAATTTACGTTAACAACTAGACTTATTTTCTTATTTTGGTTGCTGACCTCAAATTCTTGCGGTTGAGGCATTGATTCTTGTTTTGATTATCTCAATTCATAGTTTGTTTATCTAAACCATATCAGTTATAGATATTGTTTTCCAATATTTTCTTAACTCTCAGCAAGATATATTTTAGTTGTTGTTACTGGTTTTTTAACAAGTGCTCTGGGGGCTCGTCTTGCTGATTCTGATGCTTTCACTTTTCAATTTGCACTTTGAATAATTTAAAAGAGAAAAAGGACTGCATTATTAAATCGATTAGTTCTTTTGAATGTGAAGAAGCATATATGATTTGATTAGCTGTTAGCTAAAGTTTTGTGGATATTTGTTTCTATTATTCATTTCGAAATGCCACTCTGGCAGGAATTGAAGGGGAGAATTGTGCAGTTAAGGGAAAAGAGAAGCACGAATGTTGTTTTCACATCAGAGACAGAGTTCAGCGAAGAGATGATGGATATCCGTAAGGATTTCGTTTCTATACATGGCGAGATGGTTCTTCTCAAAAACTATAGCTCCCTTAATTTTGCAGGTACCTCTCACCCACCTCTATATCTTTTCTTTTAATTTGATTTTGTACATGACTTTGCAATTATTATTGAGTTACAACTTAAAATAGGCTTCTCAAAATCATGCTCTTATTTCTTTCATTTAATTGGGCAGGTCTCATAAAAATTTTGAAGAAGTATGACAAAAGAACCGGAGGGCTTTTACTGCTACCCTTTACTCAACTTGTGCTCAATCAGCCTTTCTTCACAACAGAGCCCCTCACGAGGCTAGTACGTGAGTGTGAGGCTAACCTTGAGCTACTTTTCCCGGTGGAAGAAGAGGTGGTTCAATGTAATAATGAGACAACGAATAGCTCCGGGGACACGTCATTGCCACCCAGGGAAGATACAACTGATATACATAGGAGTACTCTTGCCGCAATAAGGACCATACAAGGTCTTAGAAAGGCAAGCTCTACCCAGAATCCATTGTCATTTGCATCTATATTTGGGAAACAGGATAACGAAAATACAGGTGCTATAACAGCAGAGAATTCCCCATGTGACGGAGAAGAGGCAAATTTAGGAAATACCCATTCACCCAAATAGAAATCTGTTTTCTTTCCTTCCCCTCTTTTTTGTGTGCCTTTCCCTCATGATGGATATACTTGAACTTGTTTTTGGATATTTCTTGAAAGAGAGCGAATGAATGTAAAAGGTACGTTATAAACCACTTGTCGATGCCAGGGTGAATGAATATAAAAAGCATGTTATAAACCACTCGTCATGCTGCATCTATTCTTGTTCTTTATCGTCCGTTATTTTGCTCTGTAGAATGGTAGAGCCTCAAGGTTTGGTAATTGTGTTAACTTCAATGCTGCTAGGAGTTTATGGTTGTGGTGGCAATGGTTATTTTCGGACTTAGGGGTCTCTGCCTGAATGCAGTTCCTGCCAGTTCCTGCCTAAAAAACGCAGGGTGAAATTGTACAGTGCAAACTTTGGCAAATTTTGGACTATTATGTTTTTTGAGATTGAGGCTGCCTCCTGCTTTTTTATTTTCTTTTTCTGATACCGTCCTTGGAAACATGGGTAATGTTGTGGACAACAGATCTTTCCAGATCCTATAATGCGGGAGCCTTATGCACTGGATCGTCTATATATATTTATAATCAACTAATGATTACTGGGTCCTTGACCCATCCAGTCCCATCTCAGGAATCTCAGCCCTGTGCTTGATGATACCTGGGATATTGCCAAGGTATTCTCTTTTGTCTAGATATTTTGGCCGAAGGTGTACTGGAGACGATTTGTGTACCATCTGCACCCTACTATTTTAGACGACGTGCAATAGACTTCATAGACGAGTGCGTGGAATTTTATATTGTGCTACGATTCACCTAATGAAATGAAATATTTGGCTTCTTATTAAAAAAAAATGATCAGTGGCATCCATATTTTTGTAGAGTAACTACTAAGTAGGGGCTCCAGAGTGAACTGCTCTATATTCGCTGCAAAGCAGCCAACTTGCTACTGAATTAAAAACAAATTGTCGAGATTAGTAACGGCTAGAAAACAGCCCATTCAACAGCTATCCGCTCTCATAACCAAACAGAACCAAACCATTTTCCTGCCTCATAATTTGGTCTTTGATCAATCTGTGCATCGAAGTTGTGTCCAAGCTGTGTCGGCTAAGTAAGCCTGTATTAATCTCATTATTAAGTACATACAATTTCAATCACGCCTTCAACTGAGGCATGGTAGACACCGTAATGTCCTTGCAGTGCACACAGAATGGGTTACAAATCCTCATCTTTGCAACCATAACAGAAAGGTAGAGGAACTGTCTTGAATGCTCGGTATTTACCAACGTTGTTCAGATGCTCATTCTCCAACCTGGTCAGTCGATCATAATTATTTACAATCATTACACTGCAACTGATATTTGAATGAAGCGTAACTTGACGATCAAATTGTTCCAAACATCAAATGCATACATAGGATAACTGATATATATATATACCTGAAAAAATTCCAAATACCACGACGAAGGATTTCCAAGCAGGCAACAATGGCAGTCAGAGCTCTTCTATGCAAGAAAGGCAAATCGTAGAGACCTAAAACCGATTGCATCCATGCTAGTCTTAGTAACATATTCAGAACCTGCAATTTTCATGTAAAGAAAACATACAAGTTAACATCTATCCGTAAGATCAAGATCGATAAGACCCCAATATACAAAAACCCTTAATAAATCAAGTTTCATATATTTGAGTCTTGAAAAGAAAAAAAACAAGCAGAATTGTATCGGATTATATGTCATGTTATTATATTCAAAACATGAATGTATATTGGTACTTACTATTGCTACAAAGTACACATTCTTGTTTGGCACTAGGAGTTTGTCTCTCAACCAAGGATTTCGAGAATTTTTTTGAAGAAGTCCCCAGTCTATGACGATATCCCAATACGTACTAGCGATTGTCGCGATCCCCGAACTTGCTGCAGCCATAACCTTCCACGTGATTCCCCATTTGAGATCGTTGCCCGTTCTCATGATAACCGCAACTATAGTTGACAAGTACTTGAGCCCGTTGAGCGCTTGCATAAAATCTTTTTCTTCAAATAAACGTCGAATGCACTGTCATGTTGAATCAAGCACCACTTCATATTCAACTGAAATTACCAATAAATTCTGTTGAATTATTTGTTCAATGTGTCAACATGAACATACCTGTATGAATCGTATCCAATATGGGATAACAGCAACAATGATGTAAAAAACTTTATACGAATCGTTGGCGCTGCACTGGTTCGATCTCTTCTTGAAATCGCCCCATCCGTAGTAGCAGATGTAAAATTGCAAACTCCGAAGTGCTTGTACCTGATATTGTAGCAGCAATTGTTACCTACTGATACCTATCTTTGTATGAGAAATTGTATCGAAACAGCCGTTTCTAGGTAAATAAAAATTTTCCGAGAAAAAAAAAATACGAAGCACTATGTCTAACCTGGCTTGTAAGCTGATCTGCCAAGAAGAAATCCGGAAGGGTAACCTGTATACGCATAGAAACTAAAATGAGATCTTTATCTTTTTCTGCAATCATGTTAGTACATACAATTGTTTATCGAATGACTTACCTTATAAAACGGAGCACAAAGGCAGTGAAACGCTGCACGGATGAGGAAGTATCGACTCGAACAATAAATTATATTGAATGGACAGAACGTCAAGAGAAGAACCAGCTGCAGTAAAAATAATTTTAAGGAAAAAAATCCACATACTATGCTCGATAAAATAGGAAAAGAAGAAAAAAAATGTATAAACAAGTTATACCATGACTAGGCCTAGAGGGACTAACTCCGTCAAAGTTTTGAAACTTTTTGTGCTCGGGTCCATTTCCATTTCCAAATTTGATATCACGGCACACAACGTGAGTACAGACAAACCTGAGCTAACGAGTAGGACTTCTCTGTACCCGAGTTCTGTCCCTTGCTTGAAGCCAAATATAAACGCGTAATTAACCCGAAAACGCCTCCAAAAGTAGATGTTTGCGGAGTACATAATCATATGGAAGACAATGTATCCGAACAAGCTGTAACAAAATGTTGAATACGTTCAAGGCCGAAAGAGAACATAACGGAATTAAATTCGTGGTTATTTATTGATTCGACACACCTGTATAGCGGAAATATGTTTTCCATATATTGATTTCTCCCCTCGCTCTCGATAAGATTTCTAACTTGTAAGAGCACAATAACAGCCACGACAAGAGCTATTGAGCAGCCGGAGAAAAGTCCTGTACAGCAAATTATTGTTAGTATTTTTAATAGTTATAATGTTTCGAGCACGAGATTGAACTAGTAATTGTTATCTTCCGGGTATTGAAACTTACCCAAGAAAAAGGTTACTCTGTGTCTTTCTTGCTTAGTTTTTGGCCTTAAATCGTTCATTCCTTTTCTACGATTTCCATTTGAGAAGTGTTTTACGAAGGCGGCCTCTACTCGTTCTATGAGCCTATTGACCTGAGCAAGCAAAATGCATAAAATAAGAACATCTACGATCAAGTACTTTTCCTTATTACATTAATATGAACCCGAAAAGCACATCGAACCTCATCACAACTGCCGAGGTAAGACTTGTCTACCATCTCTAGGTAAGCTTTGGATGCATTCCTGGAAGTGATCTATAAAAACAACAATTGTTAACTGCAAGGAGTAAAAAAAGATAAAGACCGAAAGCATAAGGGAAAAAGCTATATGCATACAGCTTAAAACTTCTAGCTTTGTTTGACCTAAATAGTACAAATGCTCAACTGACAGGCTTAGCAGTCAAATACAGTATTGCTTTTAAGCAAACAGGCAGAATTGAGCTTATAAACGGTAGCCAAACAAGCCTTTGAGCTCAATTATCAGGGCAGAAATCGAGGTACCTTGTCATACTTCTTCATTATCTTGGAGAAAGCTAACATATTCAAGAAACTGAAACATAGATCGACAGTATGTCATTCGTATTGAAAGCATAAAAAAGAACAAATTTCATTATTTTTTCGCGTATTTGAAAGATGAATATGATTACCAGTAGCTTTTCAGAAGTCGAAGTTTTTCGTAGAATCCAATAAAAGCCTGTCCAAGTTGCTTTTCTATTTTCTTGAGCTCCTTCTGGCTGAAGGACAAGTCTGACGTTGAATTGACGAAAATACTTCTCAGAGTTGATGCTGGAGTTTCGGGTGCAATATTTATCCTTACATGATCCAATATTCGTAACGAAGCCAAATGATGCACTCGAGTGTTCGCCTTCTCTTTTGCCTCTCTTGAATTTGTTTCACTTCCCGGTCCACCTCTATCTTCGATACTACTTTTGCTGCTCATCTCTACTTCTTGAATTGCATCCATACGTGTTGTCGCTTCACACACAAAACATAGAGCTTTCAAAGGTACGACACTTTAAAAGGACCAATATCAAATCACTGTAACCATGTCAATGTTACTTGGTATATAGCTTGTTATTTTCGAAAGACGGGTATCATTAGTACGAGGGGAGATCGGATTATACTTCGTTCAAGCGCTATTTTGAGGTCGTGGG
>MKEJ01049868.1:0-15073 GCA_001753735.1 Embelia ribes | reverse complement strand
AAAATTTTATAATTATAAGGGTAAATTGAATAGGAAAAATATAGGAGTAAATTGGAAAGGGATTAAAATTATAAAGGGTAAATCTAATAAAAGATAAGGGACAAATTGAAACAAGAATAAAACTATATGGGATAAATTAAAAAACGTAAAAGAATAAGAGGGCGAATTAAAACAAGTCCTATGGTTGCAGTTTCAATTTTTTAACTTTTTCCTTGGCTGAAAAATGGTTATGCATTTAATCACTTAATTTTTAAATTGGATGCGTCTAAATTTTTTTTTTAAATAAAAATATGTAAAATATTTCCTTAAAACTTTGAAACAAACAAACAAAACGCAATTAAAACATGGTGCCAAACAAGTTGATAAAAGTCATTTTTTGCTTTATATATAATCCCACGTCGTCCCGTTATGGTAAGTGACGGACATGGCGAGAATCATGTCGCCATCCCCGTACCACCGGACAAGCCCTGTTACCGTAGGTTCAAGGCAGAGATAAACCAACTCATTAGTGTTATTGGCTACCCACTAGCGTCTCGGGATTCAATGTCGACGTTAAAAGTGGTCATTATTAGCGAAGAGAATGAGAAAGAAAAAGACGGGTGTCCCATTTGCTTGGATGACTGGATTGAGGCTGACGTGGTAAACGAGATGCCATGTCATCATCGCTACCATGGGCAGTGCATAAGGAAGTGGCTCGAGACTTGCGGGCAGTGCCCCATGTGTAGGTATAGTATGCCTATGGATTCTGATTATGTGATCGCGAATGCTTGGCACTACGGTGGTGATTTTAGTGTTCATAAAAAGGACGAAAGGGAGATGAGGCATAGGTGGCTGAGAGAGAATATGAGTCACAATTTGGATAGGTATTTAATCATGAATGGTTTTTGGAGATACCAAATCGTGTATGTTGATGAACCGAATGATCCCCTTGAAGCTCAAATTGATCGTCTAGGGCTCGAATAATTCTTCGGAAACATAACTCTTTTATTTTCTGCCTATTTGTTTTTATGTTTTGAATTTTCCTTTTTTTGGTGGAGTCGATGTCTGGTTAGGAAGTCTTTTTACGGGCCTTTTTCGGGCTTGTTTAATGGTGCATTTGGTGCAATAATTTCTTGAAGGAAAATATAACGAAAAGAAAATATCGTATCTAAATCTATGATTATTTGTGCAGAGATTTTCTTTTCCGTTATATTTTCTTACGTGTAAATCTTGCATTAAACGTAGCCTAAATGTTCTCTTGTAAGATATATGAATCAAATCATGAAATTTTCTTCTCTTGTTAATAGATCTTATTTCTTGTAATGTCCGCCTCTTGAAATTAAAAGCTTCAGAAAGGAAATGTATTAGAGCAATACGAATACCGTTTCTCTACAAGGATAGCAATAAAACTATTTCATCTTCCATGAATTCATCAGCCCTTATTCCTTGTGCCAACGATCGATTTTTGTCCTGGAAAGAAAGTTAAACCAGCCTCTAAAACTTAAAATGCGTTAAAAAAAAAAATTAAAAAAAAAAGAAGGCTAGTGGAACATTGTGAATTAGCGATCATCGATTTACAACGATCATTGAGTGATCCACATGTTGATGTATGTAGCGCAAAATGTTGATGCGAGGACTATAGAACAATTAACATCAGATGTCAATTCACCTACAATGTATATAGTTTAGTTTTTATCAATGTACATAATTAAGTTTTGAGTGTAATTGATTCAAAAAAGTAAGTATTCGAACAGTTAATAGCGTGTGGCACTATGATATAGTTACATAATAGTGCAAGGCCTTATAGAAAAGGATTCATATAATGTATCAATAAAACTAGTACAATTATCTTCTGCAAAGTTATTTGAATTATTCTCAATAAAATAAATTTTTTCTTCCTTAAACCTACTAGAGAATAATGCAATTTTCAAGAGTCTGAACAAGTAATTACTAGCCATTTCAAATAACTCAACTAGCGAGAACGTTAACTCTGCACAGACATGACTACGAGAACATGATAGATAGCCGAAAACATCCTTAGGGAGACCCGAAAAACATCACAAATTGTTGATTTCTTATTCTTTTTGCCATCTTTTGACAAAAATTTGTTTCGAAGTGAATGGCTTAAAGGAAAGATGCTCAGTGGAATTTGTTGTGACAGAGAAATTTTCATTATTATTTTTAGTTCAAATCGTAGTAATTTAAATTTTTTCTAATCTTGAGATCTCCCGTTAATTTCCCCTTCGTTACTTATTTTTCGTAATTTATCGCCAACGTATTGCATAAATTCACATGTCTTGTGTGAATGCCAACACTCACGAGAGGCTTGAGTGATAATCCCTCGAATGTCATTAAGGAAAAAAACAATTAATTGACAAACTTAAAGGTAATTAATTTGATCAAGATAATTACAGCTAGCCAATTTTTTTTTCTTCAAAATGAACGTTACATTTTAAGAAAACGACAAATGTTTATTGCAACTCTTCACATTAATTTGTAAGTTAATTTTTTTTTCCCCAAAAATTGTATGTTATACATTGAAAATTTAACTGTGCGGTACACAGGTTTGCTGCCAGTTATATTTGTATAATTCTCACTTATATCGGTACTTAGTAGCTAAGATTAAAATTTGATGCATCTTACAATAGATTCGAAAAGGTCTTTCTAATGTACACTATATATTCATATTTACAACTTACAAAATTCCCATGTGACACTTATTTAAGTAATAGCAGTAGCAGAATTCCTGATATTACTATTACTTAATTAATGTAAATACAAATAATAGTTATATTTTTTTTTATTTGACAGGGCATTAACTTGTTAAACCCCAAATTGGACACCAAAAAAAGAGAAAAATTTAAAATTTTGGCATTGCCAAAAAGTTGCCTATTCTTTTGAATTAGCCCAATAATGATTTCTTCATTAGAGAGGCCATGAACACATTTAAGTTGTAAACTTTTTGGCCCAGTGGAAATAGTGCGTCCAAACAAACGTTCTTAGAACTTTTTTTTCTAAAAGAAAATGCATTGTGCATTTGCTATATCACAATTGATTTCTACTATGGAAAAAGCCTTCAACTGATCGATTCTTTTAAAGTTGATATTACCACTTAGTTATCTCTGTCATTTTCAATAAAAACTAGGTATTTTGTCATTTTCAGTAAAAATTAGATAAATAAATACTGGAACCAGTACGATCAGCAAGTGATCAAATCGCCCATAAAGACAGACATGGATGATGTGGCGAACGAGATGTCATGGAACCAGTACGATCACAAGTTCCACTGGAATGCATAGAGAGGTGCAAGTCTTTTTTCCGACAAACGAAATTTATTCATTCAATAATAATAATATAAAATAAACGTTATATAGACAGTAAATCAAGCCAGCATGGTGATTGTTCCAAAAAATAATGTCAGAACTAGTTTACTTATATATCAAATAAGCACTACCTATTTACAACTTATGCATTAACCTCCAATATGGATATACTTCCAAAAGTGATATGGGTACTCAATACTTTACACACCAATATATTTTACAACCAAATATAAGCATGAAATCCAAAACCCCCCCTCAAATTAATACTTTCCAAAACTTCTTTGCAATTTAACTCTTGTGCTTTTGGGCCTAGTGCCTATATATTTAGATCAAATTTTCCAAATTTGTCACCAAATTTTACCAATTTCTCGGCACAATTTGCATCCGAAATAGTGCTCCCACTTCTCTTCCTTCCACTCCCCAAATTACTATTACCACCCTCCATTGAAGGCATTATAATAGAATTGCTAACGCCAAATTGATCATTTTCAAGAATGTGAGCTTTTTCTCCTTTTCTTCCCGAGCTTTCGGATGATGTTAACGAGCTTTCAATTGAACATTTTGCAACTTGTGTTGGGGGATTTCCTTCGAATTTTAAGCCTGGTTCTCCAACTTGTGTTATAATAGATTCATTATCGATAATTGATACTAAATGAGATAATTCGGCTTTTGCTATTTCCACTCCCACAGAAGAAGAATTATACCCTGAGAGTGTTTCATGTGCTTTTTTCAGTACTGACTGCAAGTACTTTCCTTGTGCTTCAATCCTCAGTTGCAAATGCCTTTGCACCTGACACCACAAACAGTTAATATTTTAATTTTGAGAAAATGAAAAATTATAAGTTCCCTAAATATTTTGTTCGAAATAAATTTGACAATTCAATCCTCAAATATACATAGTTATCTCTCTCTGGAATAGACTAGTTAGGCAAATTCATTTTAATTTAGAATTCAGTTTGGGGGTCAGCTTACAGGATTTTAAGGCGAGCACAATGTCATGGACAATAAAAACGGTGCAAAAGTGATATTTGATCATAGTTTGGGGGGTGATGTTGTAAGTAACACAAAAGCGGAAATTGAAAAGTTATAAACTAATTGAGTGTTACCTCAATTTGCTCATGAAGTTTCCTCTGCACCTCCATTTGCATATGTAGAGCCTCAGCAATCTGCAAAGTTCTGCCACCACACAATCCAAAATTTCAGTGAAAGCATTTTGCTGAACATAAATATATTGTTTTTTTTTTGGAACATATGCTGTCCGAGACTACCTGCAATTCTGGATCTGCACTGTACAAATTTTACCAACACATTGAAAAATTACATCATGCAGTGTTGGCAACATGCATACAACGCAGACTTCGGGCAACTTCCCACTATGAGATAGCCTGCTTTTTCTTTTTCTTTTTGTTTTGGCTATCCTATGACAAATAGGACTATTATCACTTTTTGTGATCACCATATCGATAGTTATCTTGTCAGTGTTCATCATACGTGACTAGAATTGACTAATAAAAATTGCTTGGCTACAAGTAACTCTAGACATTAATCATCTACACAAAAATGAGAACCAAATAGTTTTAAGCGCAATTACTCATTGATCTGATTCTGAGCTGATTCATCAACTTCCTCTTTGAAATGATCATTTCTCCGATCATTCACATTATAAACTGCAAGCAAATAAATTAAAAATCAATTAATAACCCAATATTCTAGGCTATGTATACTATATGGAATCAATGATATAGTTGCATTGAATACTTGTTATTTCTCACAACTTGAAAATGTAATCATTTAATTTATTAATTATTTTGGGTCAGTAGAAATATAATCTGTCATACTAACCTTCTTGCTCATTGTCATGAAATATATCTGATTGTTGACTTTTTCCCATCCTATATTTCTGCAAATGGCTTTTTAAATGGAACAATGTAAGCCCAGGAATACCCATCAGCCTCATCAAGGACTTGGGTGTTGCTTCTGTTCACATACATAAACACCAAATTTCATTATAAAAATATAATTAATACTAGATTTTCATAAATAAAAAAATAGAAAAAAAGATTTATATGTACAAATAAAATTATTAAATGATAGTATAAAATTGTGATCTTAACTGTTTGTTCCACCGAGCTGAGTCACCGCTTCGACGAACCTCCGGTGAAGCTCCGGGGTCCATTTTAGCCTCGGCTTAGGATCACTAGATAAAACCAAGCTGGTTTGCTCATGCTTTTGTTGAGGTTGATCCATTTCTGATTTTAAAAACCAGTTTAAGAATCAAAAGTATATGTGGATGTTTTGTGATTGAATATGTGGCAGATGTGGTTACTCTTTTATAAGGTGAGTAGCTTGCTGGCTATGTCCCATGTTTTCTCTCACTCCATATCTGGAAACATAGTGGGGTTGTGCTTGATGGGGGAATATATGCCATGAGCTGTGGCTCTTTTTCTTTTTATCTCATTTCCCATTAGTTTCCACATTTTCAGTTACTTGTTTGGTTGCAGTTTTTCAAGGTTTTATCATTTGTTTTCATAAAAATTGGACAGTTGCATACAGTGGCGGAGCCAGGAGGGGTGTTTGACATAAAAAGCTATAAGCTTTATGTTGGATTTATGCAATTTTCTTTCTCGATCCGAAATAAGTTAGTTTTTTTATTTAAAAACTGCAATAAAATGATATGTTATTTTAAGTTTATGCTGTACACCCATTAATTAATTAATAATTCTTAAATGATGTGGCTAATGTGTGTGCACTTATAATAAATGAAGAAACATGCTCTACTCAACTATGAGAATTATGCCTTTCGTGTTGCGACATAAGAATATCTCTTAAGTTTTACATCATAGGGTATTTGTATATTTGGATGTTCAACTCGAAGCTGTACTATTTAGCCGCCCAAACTAAAATACAATTTTTTTATGTGTAATGACTACGAAATATGGAGAGACAAATGTTACTCATAGGAAAATTTTTCTTTTAATAGAAATTGCTCTGATCTGAATTTTATTTTGTAATTTATTACATTGACACAATTGTGCATTGACATGATGAGATTTGACTTGCCGCTAGGCCAATAAAGTCCACTATATTATTTCCTCTGATGCTTAAAAATAAAATCCATAACTTTTATAATATTGTTTGAAAGTTAAACAGCCTGTAAAAGTAAACTACAAAATGGCATTGTCAAACTTTTTTGTATTTTCACAATGTGCTTATGTCATTCCCTATTCTTTTGAGTCATTTTTTCCAATTCCTCTATCCTTTTTTCCATTTTTTCTTTGACTTGAAGGGTTGTGGATAGAATCTCTGATGGAGCAAAAACAAAGGAAAGCAAACACAGCTCCATTTTAAGTCTCAAAAGCAGTGAACAGAGGAAAAAAAAGGTGTGTGGTTTGTTTTTAGGGTAAATTATGCTTTGCTCCCATAAGATTTTTAAATATTTCATCTTACCTCCTGAGATTTCTGAAATTACACCGTCCCCCATGAGGTTCCCAAAATGTTGGGGGCAAAGTGAAATTCAGACTGAGGGGCATAAATTATACTTAAAATTACCGAAATACCCCTTATGTAGCATCCATCCTCTATTCTTTAATCTCTTAAAAATAGATTGGTTAATTACATATATAAATAGATTGCACAATATGGTGTTTCTCTAATTTTAACAACTATAAGTTTCAAAATTAATTAAATAAGGCAATAAAGTTAGTGGTAGAATGATCTTTCCAAATGAAATTCAAACTTGCATTATGAGTTGGGGAAAAGTGTAATTTCCGATAGCTTAGGTGTATTCTGAAATATTTAGAAACCTCATGGGGGCAAAGTGTAATTTACCCTCGTTTTTATCATGGTGTTGCTACGAATCTCACCCTGTATATTAAATATCTCTTAAAATAAATGTCCCCTTATACCATCAATAGTGTAAATTAAAATATGAATATAATATTTCAGTGCATATAACATATAATATTTATTTTGTAATTGTAATGTTGTATTAAAAGTCCTATAGAGAACTTTAGCATTGAATATTTTTTTGCGTCTTTTTCACCCTATCCTTCTCTTGCTTGATTCTCTAATGAATTCGATAGCCCCACCATGATGAATAATGGGTGCAACTTTGTCATAACTCTAAGCAAGCTTTAGAAATGGGGAAAAATAAATGGGGTCACTTTAACGTATATTTCTTTTTTGAATGTCTAAAAGGGAAAACAACATGCCTTTTCTTTACATTTTTTAGGATAAATTACACTCCCATCCCTGGATGATTGGATATTGTAAGTTGAATTATGCTTGTTCACAAATTACGCTCACACACCGGTTATAACTTGTCAAATAAGATGTTATCACGATCACGTGATCAATATGCGATCCACTCGCATGGCAAAAGTAAAATCAGAACTTATATCTGCTATTTTAATATTTATTATGTTTTGCACATAATAGAAGTTAAAACATGCATACAATAAGTTCCTAATTAAATTTATTTTCAAAATACGTTACAAGTTTTTATTATGATCCTAGAATAATTGATTAAAGTGTCAAATGTAATCATAATTCTTGTTGGTCAACAAGGTTAGTAAACGTTGTTAACCGTTGCGGAAATTAGCGAACAGAATAGAATAAAAGGATGTAGATAAATTGAAACAAATTGTGGGACATGGTATGGATTGAAATAAACTACAAGGTTAGGTGTGATTAGAATTTACTCTACAATATACATTTTTATGTGAAAATGGTTGATCAACACCTTTTGATACAAAGTTATGACATAGGGCTCCACTTTGATTTAACCAAAACTTGGGGGGCATGTGCATAATTTTCAATAATAAAGAAGGGAATGTATCATGTATGTATAAAATACCCCATCATTTAGTTTCCTTTTCCTTTCTTTCTTTCTTTATGTTTCTTTTTTGAGGGGAGGGTGTAGTGGGATTGGCAGATTCTTTTTGTTTCATGTAGGGCTTGAGGAATCAAAGAATCTTGGCATTAGATTTTTAGACCAAACGTTCCATTGTTTTGCTTATCAAGATTTGATTAAAATAATTCATCAAGAATTAGTCATTATCCATCGTTAATTTGAAATTAAAATCATTCATTGAAAGATTGACTAATATAATGGTGCGCTTACTTTTTCACTTTTGGCCGAACAGCACATCCAATATGTGTGAATTTTATAAAAAAAAAGACCGAATGAGTTAATTGGAGTAAAATATTAACTTTTCTACAGGAAAAAAAATATTTCTTTTGTTACAAAATTTGTAATTAAAAAATTTCAATCCAGGCCAATAAAAAATATCTCATTATTTATTAATTTTTTGTGCAAATTTTGTTAGTACGAAAGAAATGTATTATGTATAGGGGTTACATTTGAGTTTAGGCAAGTTGAATAGAAAAAGAAAATTGCTGTTATTAAAAAGAATCTTAGTACTAATTGGTAAAAATAATTGAAAGAGAAGAAGAAGATTATTGTTAAATTTTCAAAATTAATCTTAATTTGTAATTATTTTTTAAACTTAGAATGATAGTTTATCTAGTAACATTGTTTAAACTCATTATTTGCAATATGGGTGCTCTAAAAAAAATTAAAGTGCAAAATTAATTTTAAGTAGCAACATTCATCAAAATACCACAAAATAGGAACAACAGAAATATGATAAAATATATGTGGAACATAAAAAGAATGTTAATAACGTTTTAACAATGTCAAAATAAATTCAATGTGCCTATACACAATACGAACTCATAATTGTATCTTTTTAATCACATTTTCATCACAACATCTTAAACATCTTTAAGATCTTAAACAAAAAATTCTAAAAAAAATATATGGAAACCTCATATGGATCCAATGTCACATAATGTATATACCCTGAAGAAAGCTTATAATATAACAAACATTATTGTGCTGAAAATAATTTGTGATTTAAAAATTATGATTTTTATATTTAAAAAGATATTTAAAGTTCTCATTTTTACAAATATAATTAATGTTTGACCGTTGAATGTGCAAATCAAAAAGATGTCATCTTTCATGGATTATAGGCCTTGTAACAAATAAGATTGAAAATTTAACATTTAATGTTTAGAATATTTTTGAAAATAGTTATAACAAGTACACATCTATTTGAAAATAAAAAAATAACCTTCAATAATTTAAGTTATTTTGTAAAAAAGAAAACAAAACCAAAAGAATAAAATTTATGGAAAAAAAACATTATAAGCAAATATTATTACCTAACATTCTTCTCAATTTTTGTTGTAGTTTTTGAAAAATTACAACACAAATATTTCTAGTTAAATAATGATAAGATTAACTTATTACTCTCTGGTGTTTGGATATATTAGATAATTCTAATCCACAACTATCAAGAGAAACATCCTGGTTCCAAAATTGTGACGTGATATTTTTTTAAAAATAAAATGATATGAGTATTTTAGATACAAAATATGTATGAAACAAACGAGGGTGTTTTCGCACAGTCTTTTGACACATATCCCATAAATTTAGAATTTCTAAAAACATTTATCATAATAGAATTTCTCTAAAACTAAACATGTTTGCAAAATAAAAATTGTTAAAAATAAAATATTTTATTTGTAAATACTATCATGACAAAATTTCTCTAAAACTAATCTCATTGGAAACAAATAAAATAAATACCAAAAGCTACTCCATGCATGTGAATAAAAGGATGAATATTATAATTAAAAAGATAAAAATTTATTTATGTTGGAAAATTTTATAACAGTTGTTTATTCAACTATTTTAGCGTTAATTTCGACAAATATTTGTATAACTAATTGACACGTGTTCCATAAATTTAAAATTTTTAAATAATTAATATCATAGTACTCCATCAATTAGGACTTATTGGGAAAATAAAGTTGACTAAATTATATTATTTTATTAAGAAATATTACCATAATATAATTTTTATAATCATAATTAAAAATAAACCAATTTAGAATAAATAAAAATTAAAATTAATTAAAAATTTTAGTTTCGTATTTCTAAAAACAAATTTATTGTACTATTAATCGAAAATATTTATTAAATTTATTCATCCCATACTACTAAAATATCACTATGTCAAATAATTAAGACAAATATAAAACTAACAATTTAAAAATTAGACGTTTTTCATATAACCCGTGCAATCTGTGTGCTGCATACTAGTAATAACATAACAAATAGTAAATAATTTTTTTATATTAAATTTATTCAAAACATAATCTCAAACTTTTTTTCTTATAGCAATTTTGAAAGTTGTCGAATCATTACGCTGATCAGCTTACATCCTTCTAACAATCTAAATTTTATATTGAAATTGAATAAGAAAATCCATTTACAATCTTTTTGAGCAACTCTTCACATCGGATTCATTCTTGATGCCCATTAGAAAGAAGTTGGAAATTTCTTGCTCTTCGTCGGAGCTTGATTCGTCATCACTACTTCCCCATGTGGTTACCATTGTATTCTTCTTTTTTTGTTATCTTTCTTGTCTTTCCTTCCTTTCTTCAACTTTTGTGAGACAATCTACTATGACATGGTTTGAATTATTCAGTTATAGCATATGATACGACTTTTGCTTGTGTTACCTTTGCCCATCTTTTGAAAATGCCTTCCTCTCTTCTTTTTGAATTTCAAGAACTTGTTGAATTTTCTGGCAAGGAGGGTCATGTCATCTTCACTTGATTACTCATCACTTTCTTTTAATAAGGTGCTTTTTAGGGAGATTTCGCGTCCCTTTTTCTTCTTTGTTTCCACTTCTTTATTTTTCAACCCTTCGAGGTTGATTTTGTAGGTGGCTAGGGAGCCCATGAGTGAGTCTAGATTATATGTCTAGAAATCTTATGCCTCCATGAGTGCGGTGACTTTGGGGAGCCAGCTCTGAGGTAGACTGCATTATACTTTCATGCATATTTTTTTGTTGGAATATTCTTTTCGAAGACATTTTAAAGAGTTAATAATCTTAACAAATCTTCCATGCATGAAGGGAATAGTTTCATTATCCAGCATATGCAATATTTCATATTGATGGACTAATATGCTTATTTTGAATTTTTTTACAAGATTAGTTCCCTCGTGCATGGTCTCATGCCTACCGAATTTTCTTTGCCATTTGACAAAAAGAAAATTTGTTAAACTCGTTTTGAGATAAAACACAAATTAAAAAGTTCATGCCTTCGCAATTTTGAGAATAGGACTTGGCCTCTGTATCATCCATATTTTCAATTTTAACTATGGAACCATTTTTCTTAGAAAAAATCAACCCTTTTTTAATAACTTTCCATTCCTACATATTCCTTGAACATAAAAAAATATGCATACGTTTTTTCCAATGAACATAATTTGACCAATCAAAAAATGAAAGGTTTGAAATGGAGTTTCCCACTTAAACAAAGATAGGTATCATGTTTGCTATGGATTTTTGCTAAAAAATGGTTAAGTTTTAAAAATGAGAGATATTTTTCTGATACCACTTGTTGTCCCTTTGGCAAACAAGATGGGGGTGAATTGTTTTAAAAAAAATAAAAACTTAAAATACGAATGAATATGATATACACAATAAATGAAAGTAAAAGTTATGAGAAGAGATTGCAAACAGAGTTTTATAATAGTTATGCCAAAGATCAGTTGACAGCCGACGAACGCGTGACAGCCGACGATCAGTCCTTCAACAGTTGGAGGACGGCTTGACGTTCAGCTGTTAGGCTTCTAACAGTCAACTGTTGGTTTATGTTTTCCTTTTTTGAGCTTGATTTTTTCCCAATTTCCTTATTCAAGCTAATTTGAAATTTTACATAACTCCGAAAGATAATTAGCACATCAACTAAAATTAATTATCTATTTTAGTTACCATCAAAATATATTTGAACAAATTTATAAGATAACAATAGACAACGATAATAAATCACACCATGACCAAATCTTGACTACTGTGTATTTATTCATCCTCTGAACTGGCCATCTCATGACCTGAAAATATTTATAAAAAGAAAGGGTGAGCTTAACAAGCCTAGTGAGTTAATTTTCATACCTTTTTATAGGGTTTGTAATGCTTGCAGTTTGATTAGTTAACAAGATTATTAGACGAAAGAAAATATCAATTTAAACAAGTGCTTATCAAATCAATAAGTAAATCATATAGGCATTGCTTCTTCAATAATAATAATAAAAAAAAACTATCAAATGTCTAAATTAATCACGTTCTAAAAATATTGCATGTTAATTTTCCATAATAACTATTCTACACAAAACATATATCAACACATTAACATATCAACTGTCTGCATGAACTGTCCCCGGTTGGTAGAAAGATTGTCATGTATTGTCGTCCATGCCATTACATATGAAGTGCACATAATATGTCATATCACGTGCCTGAACAACCATCATGCTCATTTTCTAAAACACAACATGAAATTCATTTTTAACTGTACATGCACCTTTATAAAAATAATCATGTTGCATCTATCAAACAAAACTTTTTCCACTATGCATGTACTTCTACAAAATAATCATATTGTAATTACTAAAATACTTCTATAAAAAGATATAAGATTAACTCACCTCAATGTCACAACTAACTATTATTTTGTACCAAGTACGGTTGTTTCATCCGTGTTGCTTTCTCTTCACTAAGAGGCCTTTGTTGATAGGAGACGAAAACCTTTTATTATCCTTACCTCTCAAAAATGCTTTCGGTGATTTATATGTATATAAACTTGTGTCTATAATATGTGTATATAAATAAGTTAAAGTCTACCAAATAGCATAAAAGTCTTAGCTCTTAAATTAATTGAACTTTTCATCTAGCGGGTTGTCCTTATTTGTTGGTAGGCTAGTTATGACAATAGAAATTCAACTTAAGGAAAATATGAATTAAATGAGATGTGAGACTTGTCGAAAAGTATCCATGATATGGTAGCATGGTCATGTATGTATCTTATCATAGCGGCCCACAAGTAGCTTGCTGCTCTACTAAACTACTCAAAAACTGAATATGTAAATAAAAGATTTTTTTATAAAATATATTAACAGTAAAAGAAAACTTTTGGTATCACGTCACACTAACCAAATATGCCACATCATCAAAATACAGTTGTGCATATATGTATATATATATATATGTATGTATAAAGGTAAGTTGTACATGATAACAACTATAGAGGGGATCACACCCTTTAAAACATTACGCAATATACACAATAACGATTTGAACAAAATATTAGTGTCACAGTAGATGTATATGCTGCTAACCAAATAAAAGTCATAAACTCCAACTAAGTCATGAGTCTCTCTATACCAGTTCAAAATGCTTGGCTCAGTTACACGCTGACTCTCAAATGAACTCAGTTATTCACTATCACATGAACTAACCCTGTCGTCTGGTACCTACATGAATATATAGATATACGAACATATATACATACAGGAAATAAGAAACTTGAATGTAACTGATACAATAAAATGAAAATATGCTAAAAATATTAAAGAAATAATACAACCCAACTAATATAAATAAATAATTCTAGAATGTCGTTTGATCAAACGCTCGACATTGGGGGATGAACACTCATTCTAACACACCCAGGCCCTTGAGGCATATTGTCACGCTCCGAAATTTCCCATAAAAACCCGGGGGTGTGATGCTGATTGTAACAAGAAAATAAATCAATAAACAACTATATGAATATGAAAATAGGTACAATAGTCCATTCATATTCTTACGATTCCCATATACAACAAAGTTGAATAAGTACAACCTCCGATGATAACTACAACACCAATTTTGGCAACTGCAATCAATCTCCAAAATACATATATATACGCAACGGAAAATGAAAAATAGGAAGGTCAGCGACAACACTATACAAAAGAAAGCTCAAGCAAAATGCATGATAAAATAGGTGTGCATATATATAACTTTGCTACAACCTCCAATAACAAAATATACATGTACATACTAGTCTACGACTACAAAATAAACAATAAGCCATATTCAAACCCATGCCTAAGCTTACTCATCCTTAGCCTCCGAATCTGTAGTAATATTATATTGATATAGGGAAAAGAGAAAAGTATATGGGTCAGATGGATAATCAACAATTACATATGAGACTATGGAGTCTCGATAAACATCAAGGAATTAAAAACTGAACCAGACCGGCCGGTTCAAACGGGAACTGGTACCTAGGCCGGTTCGGGTAACCCTAAATGTCACGCCCCGAAAATCGGTGACCTCGGGGACGTGAGGGAATCATGGTAAAGTAAACAGTAAACATGATATAACAATAAATAAACCTGCCCATCTCACATACCATCTGGGAACATACAGATAGAGTCTCCAAAATCAACATTATATAAATAAACATGCTCATTCAATTTATTACATCATCAAGGTCTCCAACATAAAACTCAAAACTAAACAACTAAGGTTTACAGAACTCAAAAAAATGAAAACATGGAAATGAAACTTCAAGTCAAAGTGCACTTAAACATCTTCTCAACAACATTATATTTCCTAAAATGAAGTAAATAGTCTGCTCACCTAATGGTGCTCCAGATAATCTCCACCACCTACAAAACCGACGTGGAGAAAATGGACAAACAAATAATGCGATTAGATACTAAATCTGACCAGAGTCATGAGTCTACCACAAGGAAACCTAAGCAGTGTAATGTTTTATGCAATGCAACTCATGTCCACAATCTTGCATAATAGTCATCTCACAACTCATCAACTCCTGGTTTTGTAAAACCACTTATCATC
>MKEJ01049867.1:0-12890 GCA_001753735.1 Embelia ribes | reverse complement strand
CCAAGTCGGAGGCTTGCTTCATATTAAAAGGGTCGCACTATATCCGACAAGTAAGACCGGATGCAAAGTAATGCCCTTGACATAACGCGCTAGAAAACATGATGACCAAATCGAAGGCGAGAGCCGAGTCAGAGGCTAGCTTCACGCACTATGCCTGACAAGTGAGACCGAGTGTAAAATAACATGCTAGAAAATACAAGGACCGAGTCAGAGTTTAACTTCACACTAAAAAGGTCACACTATGCCCGGCTAGCAAAGTAGGGTACAAAGTAACGCGCTTGATATAAGGTGCTAAGGTAGGCTGATGACGAGTGCTCCTAAAATTGCAAGCTATAAATACAAGTGCATACTAAAAAATGATGCAAATAAAGTTCAATGAAAAAATAAAATAAAATCTAAATTACCTAAAGCAATGGTAATTTAGGTGATGTCAAGAAGTTCCAATAAAATGAAGGATGCAGATCAAACTTTGTGGACTGTAAATTCAACCACAAATCAAACAAATAAATAAATTAATATAGATTACAAATAATAATAGCAACAAAAACAACAGCGACAACACCGTGGCCATCGCTTATCTCCACCAACCCTCTGCTACTGTTGAGGCAGTTGCCATCCCTCCTTTGCCGCCCCAAGCCACGGCTACCAAGGCTACCATCACCCATGCTGCTCGTCTCGATATCCCTCTCCTCTTAGATCTCTTCCTCCACCACCGAACTGCCTAGCACCAAACAGCCCACGGATGCTACCCAGCCACAAAGCATGATGCATGCACATCTAGCGACTGTACCCTTATCGTCGTTTCACCTTATCACCAAGGCGGTCATCCCGCCACAACCATAGTAATCGTGAGCTTACCGGCATGATTAAGTCACGACAAGCACTCACGAGCAAGCCCTCAAACTCCTAGACAATGCTGCTTCTATAGTATAAAAATTGAAAATATGGTGCCTTCTTATATAGGCAAAGAGATCCCAAATAAAGAAAAAGGAAATAAATATTTGTAAACCTCCTCAAATGCATAAAGAAACAGAATTATTTGTGGAAGAGGATATACAATTGGGAAAGGAAAGAAAAGGGATCTTACCTTTGCTACTTTAGGGGCAAAAAATCTTGTTGCGATTGTGATATAATAGAATGATGGAAAGTTTTTCAGTTAGTATACCAATTTTACCTCAATCGCTAATTAGTATATCAACTTAAACAATTGACCAATTTTTCACCAACCTTTTGTTTATGTATCAATTAGTGCACCGTTAACATTTTCCGTCCAAGTCCATAACTGAACCTAGTCATACGCTATGCACGTTACTGTTAAAGCCATATAGCCAGGGTAAATTTGTCATTTCACATATTAAAAATATTAAAATTAATAAATAAAAAATAATTGTAACTATTTAGATGGAAAAAAAATTAAAAACAAAGCCTGCTCACAGTTGGCCATTTTACATACGTACATTCATAGATGCATACATAGATGACGAACATACATATATATACATATATACGGCCTTGAGCAAGCACAGTTCGCCAAGAGCGATGGCGATTGTGGAAGCCAGCGTGGTTAGCTTGAGGGCAATGGAAGTTACAATTGGTATTTAGGGTTCAAAGTTTTTAGCCAAACCCCTTATTTGTAAATTAGAAAAGTTTTAGGGAGTTATATTTTAATTTTTATAAATTTTAAATTTTACAACCAAGCCCTTGTAGTTTGTTTTCTATTAACTTCTTATGCAATTTATTCATAATTTACTTATTTGTGAGTTAATTATAACTTATGTAGAAATAAATAGATGGGATAAAAATAAAATAAGTAAGATAAAAGTGATTTGGCTTAAATAAATTGGACAAGGCACTACAACAATTCCAACTCAAAATTATTTAAGTAAATTAAACTATTTCAAATAACTAAAATTATTTCAATTACCTAATAATTGATTTATGAATAAATTAATCTTTGCATGGTCATTTTATAATTATAAACACAAGTTGTTTAAATTTTCTCAAAACATTATAGCCTATTGCTCATTTAAATTTTGAAAAAAAAATAAAGAAAAAAAGAAAATATTTTATCTTAATAAAAAAAACTTGGATTTAATATTTAAAACATAATTTGTTTAAATATTATATACTATTATTGATGTAAGTATGTAACAATTGAAATTTTAATATAATTAATTGGGAGATTCAAAATTTTCATTTTGTGGATATTTCTATTATAAATATTAAATATATAACTTGTTGAAAAATTAGGTATTATTACTAATAATAATAGTTCTAACTTTAAATTTCAAACATACCACTTGTTCTAAACATTAAATATGTAATTTGTTGAAAAGTTGGGGTTTATTACAAATATGGCACTTATTTTAAAATTTTGGATAAAATTTATTACTTTCTAAAAATATTTGCTAAATTTTCTTGCACTTTAACTCACTTAATAAATTGAACATAATATAAATTTTAAGGATAAGTGGGAATTTATTTGTATTCAATTAAAAATATAGGAACCAAATAGGATAAGTGTAAAAATAAATACCAAAATCTAATCCCACCCGGCCGCCGCCCCCATCCCAATGACTCACCCCTAGCCCCCAGCCCACTCCGGTGCTGGCGCCGGCGCCCAACCCATTTGTATGTATGTATGTATTGTATGTATGTATGTATGTATATATGTATAACAGATATTGGTTGGGGGGAGGGAGGAGAAAGGGTGGAGCGCGATGTCCTTTTTGCCTCTTACGTGGTACTAACGGTCACGTCCGTAACATAAATAGATAGAAAGTGTTAACAGTGTACTAATTAACACATTGACAAATAGTAGGTGAAATTTTGACAAATTTTTTAGATTGGTATACTAATTGGCGATTTAGGTAAAGATTGGTACACTAACTAATAATTTTTCTTATAATAATCACAAGCCAAGTCCTTGCAAAATTATGGCAAATGCAATTGGACCTTTTTTTTATTGAAAAGAAATATAATACAATTGGGCCTTTCATAATCTTAAAGTTGTAACTAAAATTCTCAAAATAAAAAAATAATAATAATAAATAAACAAGTACACGATCCAAAAAGTACCAGAATTACAATTAAGTACTTGCAAAAATTACAGGGTTGGAATGAAGCCATTTCACGGCAAAGTCACAATCAAACTTCTATAAGTTGCAGCGGGTCAAATTTACTACAATACGCTTTCCAATTTCTTATCAAATTAGAATTTGAAAATAGAAAGGCATAAAAAAAAATCCGCACATCAATAGCAAAAAATTAAGCTAAGTCATCAAGACCTGCTCATTTACCAAATTCAAATGCATGAATAAGTCTCGAGGAACATTTGTAGACGCATAAATTTTTCGGCCCATAAGAATAGGCCATATATCTTGAAACCCAATAAAGAGATAATCATTTTATAATAATTATTTTATAAATTAACTTATCTCATAAATAAAGTGATAATCATTTTATAATAATAAAGAGAATTATTAATTTAAATTAATATTTTTTATGACAATAAATCAAATAAAATATTTAAAAATAATATTTTCTTGCCATATTTACTCCTTAACCACTATAAAAAGATGACCAATGACTCATTTCCAAAGCATTAAATAAATATCAATCATGTCAATTTCTAGCCTAAAGAGAGAAATTATGAAACTGAAAGTCATTCTTCAGACCTAGAGAGATAAATTCTACAAAGACTTGAAAAACACAAGTTTATAGTTCATCATTCCTTAAAAAATGCAAAAAACACGAACAATATTCATCATATTCAAAACCAAGCGCAAAATTCTTGAACCAGGCATTATTCAACAAAATCCAGTTTGATCCATAACACTCTATCGAAACCGTATATCAAGCGTTTAAATAGAAGAATCAAAAGATAATTTCTTGTAATTAGAAATATAAAGAGGATTGTACTCAAATTAAATTAAACATCAATAAAATTATTTATTACAATATTTTCTTGTCATCTTAATTTAAAATCGAATTTATTATCTTTGTTAAAAATTTGTGTCAATTCATGATAAAGAGAAAAGATCTATTAAAACAATTTTGGCTACCTTCAAATATTTGCTTGATTCGTTGATAGTGACAATGTCTAATTAATCGAGAAAAAAGACAACTTATGAATTTTTTTTTTTGAAATTAAAGCGTTAACACGTGGAATAGTTATGGAATTCTAATTATTCTCTAACTTAGAATTGTTTATGTCACAAGACACCAAACCATCATTTTCAAAGAGTGAATTTTGTGTATCTACTCCCACAGCCTCTTTCAATATATAAGTGAACCCGCCCCCGCGGACATAACACAGTTGATACTCGGGTAACAAATTGCTCCCAAGAATACAGGTTCGAACCCTGGTAGTCGCAGTATGGGATTTTCATTTCCCTTTTGGGGGTGGATCCTTATATGCACCAGACACTAGGCCTCCTATCTAAGAGGCCGCTAAATCACCGCGACTTACCTCCTCCATAAATCCTAAAGGGCCGGGGTGTAGTGGCCCCAAGGCGAGGGATTTCACCTGTTGTTCCAAATATTCCAAATATACACGTGAACCCATCAAATTATGCATTATTTGGTCTCTGTTGAGAAAATTAACTAATGGTCCACCTAGGATGTTTTATATGTCTTGCAAATAAGAATATGCATGCATATAGATTTTATACCCATGATTAAAAAATAAAATCCAATATGGTGTTTTTATTAAAGTTGTGCTACATATTCATTCAAGGACGGACTCAATATTTACAGATAAGGGAAGCCAAGTTTGTTTAGGGGCCTATTACATCATATTAGTATATATTGGGATATCATCTCACATCAATTAGAGAAATAAATAATCTGTTCTTTTCTAATTGTAAATAGTGGCTACGTTAGTCGAAAAAGTTCTAATATCATTTCTAAACTAATAATATAAAAATTGAAGGAACCAAAGATAAAAATATTTATCGCAGTTAACATCACAGATGGAACAATCTTGGAATCTTGTATTTATTTACAATTCCATGATTAAAATGGTAGGAGAGAGCTTCAATTTATAATGAGAGAACTGCAATTCATTCCTTTATCTATTTCGATTCGGAACAATATCCCAATCTATACTAATATATTCTAATAAACTTTTATACATGAATTCTATATAAATTCCGGGGGTTAGGGGTGCTATGGCCTACTTGTCCCTCCTTTGATTTGTCAATGCATCTATTCAGCAAAAATCAAAAGTATTTTTTCTCAAAAGCAGTTATAACTTAATTGTCATGTTAGTTGTTGATATAAACACTTTCATCCTGATATTTTTAAGTAATGAACATTTTTTTGAGTAAAATGAAACTCGCATGCAAATTAGTGAGCTTCAAATTTCAAGCAAATTTCCTTGAAATAGATAATATTTTTAAATACTTTGTTGGCCCCAAGTATTTGATATATGATTCATTTGTGGACTGGGTTATTATGTTGTTTAATTGTCTTGGTTTAGTATGTTTATAACCGCATTTTATTTGGATATCTAGCGTTATGTTGTGCATTTTTTTTTAATGTTATCATATAATAATATAAGATTTAAGTTATGATTAATTTCAATTTTTTTCATTCAGTCAACCTTGTATTCCAGCCCATTAATAAATGTTACAGACTAAGGCTGCTTCTGGCCCATTAATAAGTTTAATTTGTTTCCTTGGACTTTATTAAATACAATTTTATTTTTTTATTTTTTTGTAATGTTTTCATATAGTAGCAGAATCACATTTGAGTTTGATCAATTAAAACTTTTACATTCAGTCAACCATGTCCTCCAGCTCATTAATCAATGTTACAGATAAAGCTGTTACTGGCCCATTAAGAAGTATAATGTTTGACCTTGGGCTTTATTAAAAACATTATTTTTTGTAAGTTATCATGAACCAGTTATAAGATTTAAGTTTGATTAATTTAAATTTTTGCCTTGTATTCTAGTCCATTAATAAATGTTACAGACAAGGCTGTTAGTGGCCCATTAAGAAATTTAATTTGTTGCCTTGGCCTTTATTAAATACAAATTATGTTTTGCCACACCTATATAATTGGATGTTTGGTAACGTTTCAAAAAGAAAAATGAGAAATTGGGACCATTGCGCTCCAGTTACAACTAAACTTTGGGCACTTCGTTGAGGTTTAGTTCATTTTCTTTTGTTACCTCTGCTCGGGGCTATGCCGGGCGACGTCTAGAAAATCACCAAAACATTTTCTTTTGTTGCTGTGAATCATATCTATGGAGAGGCAAATGTTGTAGCAGATGTAATAGCCAAAAGCGTTGCGCACAGTAGGAACAATTTTGCATGTCATGCAGCACATGATTTTTGTATTAATTGCTTTTTCTAGACCAATCAAGCAATACAGTATGCAGACAAGTGTTTGGTATTTTATACAGTTAAATGGTTTATCTAATGCAATAAAACACCAAGTTGTCTTAAAAAAGGGAACAAATGAAAGAAAATGAGGGCGAAAAAAATCAATAAACTCATGAAAAAATTGACTCCTAAGGCTAAGAGTTTTAAAGAAAACCATGTTATACAAGTTTATATTTCAAAACATATATAACACCTAATTGCAAGTTGAATCGAGTTTATTGGGTTGATATAGCTTTGAACAAGGTATTTGGTAAATTAAACCCAAACTACTTGTCCCAAATATTGACACCCGCCTATTAACTCTTAAATATGTGAATTTCAATGCAATAAATCTGCACGTTGCAGTTTCAATATAATTTATGCGACATTAATTTTAAAATTTAAGTAAAAATTGCACCGAACAAATTTAAGATGATGACAATAGCTTTGCGGTCCCACAATGTTGTCACACCCCACAACTCATGTTATTGGAATTAGGATTTTCATGGGCTTTATGAAATACTCACTTGCCAAATGGTAAGGTTTATGTTCTCATTTTTAATTATTAAATATATAAATTGGAAAGAGCATGAGGTGGAACCCACCATTTTTTTCCTTCATAAACAGTATTAATCTACATTAAGTTTCAACAAATTGTAAATATAAGCAAAGAGGGTGGTCAACAGCGATGTAAACCAGAGGAACCGAGCCGATACGAGTTTGCCTTTGTTCAACCCCAGCTCATTTAACAAAAGTATTATAAAATTGGATTCTTGCTTATATCTTTCAATAAACGAGTTCCTTGTAAGCGGCCTTTTGATAAATAAGTTACTTTTGTACTTCTCTCAAACAATCCTATTTATTTGCATTTTGTAAATTGGAATTTTAATGCGAAACGTGTAGCTCGTGCAAATTAGAACTTTCAAAGAAAGAAGCATCTTATAAAATAATTTGAGCTCATTCCAATTTATTTTTTTTATTACTAGATTAATTTTAAATTTGATTTGATAATTGAGATATAAAGTATTTATTTAAATGTAATCGTGAAATTAAATTTAAAATTGATCAAACGGTCTAACAAAAAGTAGGAGTGAGATCCAAATATTTTTAAGAGAGCTCCTAAAGTCCAAATTCATGCGAGCAATATTCTATCTACTGACTAGACCAAAGAATTAGCTAAGCTTGAGAGAAAATTACGAACCCTTTTCAACCTCCTCTTTTTATACTCAACTTGTCTTGATAATTCCGTCTTAAATACTAATCAAAATAACTTAATAACTCCACCATCTCCTCAAGACTAATTTATCTCGATTGGGTATTTACAAGTCCATGGCTATTATGTCCACGCCTAGGCCGATCGCCTCTTACAGCTTCAACAATTTACGAAAGAAACCCGGTTTGAAGCCTCGAGCTTCTGTCCTGAATCCCCGATTTCGTTTTCGAAATTCTGAAAACATAAAAAGATCATGTTTTCTGGGTATTGGAAGCAACCACTCTTTTATCAGACAAACTCCAAGGTAAAAGTACTCTTCCCATTTTTTTTTTATTTATCAATCTTTGTAAAATCATTTCTGGTGAGGCTTTCCAAAATTTTGCACCTTATTATCTTTTCAAATACAAATTAAATTGTATATATATATATTTTTTTAATTTATCAAATAGGGGCTTGGGTATTCAAAGCAGTTTACAACCAGAGCCTCCTCTCCCTCCAGAGTCCCCTTCAGGTTCATGGTAAAAGTTGATCTTAAGTTTTTTTTTTTTGTAATCAATTTTATTTTATCAATAAAAATTAAAGATTTCATTTTCCCATCTATTTCTAACAAGAAAATGCTTTTCTGGCTTTGCCAGGATAAGTTGGATTATAGGCGCTTTGATAACTGTTGCAATACCGTTCTTAAGGCACAAATGGGGGCCATTGCTCCTACTTACAAGTAAGGATCTCTATATCTATGAATTTGTATGTATATATTTATTACTATCAACTTATCTGAGGATTTTAATTATTTTTGTTTTATCATATATTTGTCCGATCAAATCAAATAAGTTTTCCCTGAGAACGAATTATACATGTGGCTGAGTCGCTATCAATTCGGTGGACTAATTATGATTTTTTTTTTTTTTTGTAATCCTAGAGTATTTTAAATTTTAAAATACCGATCAAGACTAGAATACACATCGATCAAAAACGCGATGGAAACACAATCTCATGATAGATTAGTGAAATACATTGATCGCGGAGAAAACTTACCCGAGTACATAAAAAAAGGAATGACATAATGCGGGAAAAATGCAACTTAATGTTCCCTGAAATTCACCAACTCATCGAATTACAATCTCTCTCAATGTAATTTAACAAAGTTTTTATTTGATTATTTTATTTTACACTAGGATTTGTAATTTCAAATAGATATTTTCATGAATTTACACCTCTTAAAATGCTACATAAGTAATTCCAAATGAATATTTCCATGAATTTACAAGTTTTAGATATTGCACTTCCATCAATTCGCTATTGCCATTGTCGAACATAACAAATCATATTTGCGGATTACAATGTTTTTTTTTAGATAAGGTCGAAACTGCGATTGAAACAGCGGATAATGTGGTAGAAATTATTGAGGAGGTAGCAGGGAAAGTGGAGAAGGGAGCGGAGAAAATTGCCGACCAGCTTCCTGAAGGTGGAAAAATCAAAGGCGCTGTTGAATTAATTGAAAACGTGGCTGAAGAAATTGTCAAGGATGCTAAATTTGTAGATGAAATACTTGACAAGGTAACCTTTTACCTAATACACTTTGGTTATTTTAATTAGTAACTCACACGACACCTATGTTGGCTTTTTAAGTGATGAAATTTATAAACCTAAAAGTATTTAGATAAGGCCTAAATTTAAATTTAGTCAATGAGAGTGACTTGTACCCAAGATATTGAAAAAAAGACTCACACTTGTATGCATTAATTTTTTACATTTTATCACATGTTTTTTTTATTATAATATTAATTTTTCCTTTTTATGTGTCGCTATTCTCGTTTATATGTATCAGCAAATGTATAGCAATATATAAAAAATTTCTACAAACAATCGTGAATAAGACTGTTTAACGAGTTTTTTTGTAAGACTGTTTAACGAGTTGACTACGAAGGTAAAGTATTGAAGTCACATTTCATTTGGTGTTCAGTTTGCATTTATTTATTTAAAAATAGGTATTGGAATATTTTTTTCTAGTTGAGTTTTCATCTGCAAAAATTTATTTAGTGTCAGTCTTTGTAAATTATAATTATATTTTGAAAACTGAGGCGCTAAATAAAGAAAATTCATAATTAATTTTAGGAGAAAAATGAAATTTTGAAATTTGAATAAGAATAAATGAATATTAATTAATAAGTTTTCGCACTTTGAAAAGTTGAAAATTGAAATTGAATTATTCCATTTATCGAAGGAGGAAAATGTATCTCTCTACAACGCGCTAATTTTACTAACTTTCTGAGAAATACCCTTTTCGTTAGAAATCCGACTTGGAAATTGGAATTAACTTTTTAGCAGGAATGACGTTTCCTTAATTATTTAAATTAATTGCAGGTGGAAGAAATTGATAAGGGGTTGGACTCATTCATGATTGATGGTCAAGTGAATACAATGCATGAAGAAGTTAAGGATGAAAAATAGAGAAATAGAAATATTGATTTTTATTCTTTGTATGATATGAATGTTACATTTAGTTCTGTTGGTGCTACTATAATTCAATAATTTATGAATAACAATGAATAATAAATTGAAAATATCAAACTTGAAATAACAGAAATTTATTGTTTAACAATTGAAAGAAATTATAACTTATATTATTACAATTCTCTTACAAATAAAATTGCTAAAATACGGATAAATACTATATTGTATATAAATTAGATGAGATCACAATTTACTGTGTTCCTTAAATCTAATTTGACCGCAATCTAAGTTGTTTTTAGCCTGCACTAAGAATGAACTTCGAAGATACAATGTCTGCTCACTACATCATCCTGATAGAAACTGTAATCTGGACGTCTTATTGAACCTTTTGTTATGTGTTTCCCTCACAAACCCTCTACCTGGCTATATGTATATGTGCAAAGGTGAAAGTGTTGTATAGTTTTATGAATATTAAAATATAGTGGACCCATAACCTTTTTATAGCAAAACCATACGGAAGGTTTCATTTTCAGCCATTAGTTACCATTTGTATGGGGTTTATTGCTAGATGTCATAGATGGTAATGAGGTAAAGAGTTAAAGAATGAGTAGATTCATGAATCCAATGTTCAAATTTCTTATTATTTTTTTCTGAAACTCCTGGGTCTTTTTCCAATTATCGAAATTATTTAATTAAAATACTAGGCTTGAACCACATAAGCGCACCTAAACTAAGCCTTGACCTCGGACTCGGACTCGGACCCGGACAATGACAAGGACTCATTTAATGCGCCATGCGCAACCAACCAATACCCCGAGCCCGAGTCCAGCTCTGACTAGCGGCGGATGCGCGCGTGGTGCTTCCACCTCCAGTGCATGTGATGTAGTATATTGCATCTCTTACAAGCATATGAGATTATATATATATACCCTATGGAGCCTTCAATTGGTCGATGCAGAATAATTCTACCACTTAATTTAAACAACCCATTTTGAAGCTAATTTTCATTCACAACGATTTATAATTTTGACGATGTAAATATACCGTCTCAAATCTCGCATTATAAGCTTTAAAACTAACCCAAGAACGGAAAAAAATATTATGTGCACCCTACATAAAAATTGGCTCAAAATTGGTCTCTTTTTGAATTCTAACATCATAAATATACACGAAAAATCATAAAATTTCCAACAAGTTGTTAGTAATATAATGTGTAATTTACCTATAAATTTGTTTATATTTTGGTGCTTCCAAATAAAAATAGCTTAGATCAAGATTATTTACCATTGTGGTATTTAATGATACTAGCAGACGCGCACAAACGATTTTATAAAAATGATCGAATGAGCTAATTAAATAAAATATTTAAATAATATACATCAAAAAATTTTTTTTTTGACACAAAATTTGTAATTGAAAATTTTCAATTCAGACTAATTAAAAATAACTTTTTTTATTAGGTTTCTTTTCAAATTTTGTCAATATGAAAGGAACAGATCACGTATTTGCTTTTATGTTTAGACCAATTAAATGAAGAAAACAAAATTGTTGCTATTAAAAAAAATATTGCCATTAATTTGTAAAAAAAAATTGGAAAATAAGAAGAAAATTATTGTTAATTTTTCAAAATTAATCTTAATTAGTAGTTTTTTATCATTATTTTTTAAACTTTAAATGATAGTTAATCTCACTAGATTAATCTTTCCTAGTAACATTGTTTAGACTTATCATTTACAACATGGGTACTTTAAGAAAATTGAAGTGCAAAATTAATCATGAGTAGTAAAAAATAAATTAGTTCCAATACTCATAAAAAAACACCACAAAATAGGAACAAACGAAATAAGATGAGATATATGTAGATCATAAGAACAATGTTAATAACATCTTAATCATATCAAAATAAATTTAATATATCTATACACAATACTAACTCATAATTGTATTATTTTTTATCACATCTCCATCCCAAAATCTTAAATGTATTTAAGAACTTAAACAAATAATTCTAAAAAATATAGGGAGTCCTCAGATGGATTTAATGTGACATAATGTATGTATCCTGAATAAAACCTATAATATAACAATTATAGTACTGAAAATAATATGTTTCAAAAATTATGATTTTTACATTTAAAAATATATTTAAAGTTCTCAATTTTACAAAATATAACTAATGTCTGACCGTTGAATGTGCAAATAAAAAAGATGACATCTTTCAAGGATTATAGACATTGTAAAAAATAAGATTGAAAATTTAATATTTAATATTTTTTAAAATAATTATAATAGGTACACATCTATTTGAAAATAAAAAATTAACTTTCAATAATTTAAGTTATTTAGTAAAAAAAAAAATATAGAATAAAATTTATGTTAAAAAAAACAACAAAAGCAAATATTATTACTTGACATTCTTTCCAATTTTTATTGTAGCATTTGAAAAATTACAATACAAATATTTTTAGTTAAATAATAATAAGGTTAACGTAGCAAATATTATTATGTTTGGATATGTTAGTCAATTCCAATATGAAATTGTCAATTTGAACATCCTAAATCTAAAATTGTAAGGTGATATATATATATAATTATATTGGTATTTTAGGTACAAAATATGTATGAAACAAAAGAGGGAGAACTTGCATTTAGAGTAGAGAGTTATGTATTGATTGTTATAAATATTGTATATTCTATTACTTTTACTTTAATTGTGATGTATGTTCACCTAGTATTTTCAAACATATCCGATAAATTTAGAATTTCTAAAAAAATTTATCATAATAGAATTCGCTAAAAGTAAACACGATTGCATAATAAACCTTATTAAAAATAAATAATTTTATTTATTT
>MKEJ01049857.1:0-23633 GCA_001753735.1 Embelia ribes | reverse complement strand
CATGGAATCATGAAACCCAACACACAACACAACCCAGATCTCCGTTTCCTCTTTATGCACAAAGACTAATAAGTTGTATTTACTATTCTTAGCTTCACGAAGAATATATCTGAACAAAGAAATTATAACCTATACTCTTCTATTCTATTTGTCCAAGGTTGTGATACCAACATTAGTGGTATTTTGGTCCATCTATTCCCCAAGAGAACACTCCCTGACCCTTCTATTTGCTTGAGGTTCTTAGTAAATAAGATTCTTCTTGGTTTAACAAGGTTTCTATCTTTTAACTTTCAAAATTAATTTTCCATATGTAGGAAAAATTATCACATCCTCAGCTTATCATCACATTTAAATAGTAAATAGAAATCATCGTCTACACATTTCATACATGCACGAAGGAGAAACAAAAATAACTAGTTATACATCATCCAATCAAGAGGATTACACAATACAACCTCATACTTGAAACATATATATTTAACAATTAATCAATTTTCTACTCATCATCAACTTTCACTTTACACATTACTATTTTTTTTTATCACTATTTTCATATATCATTCATCTTGTATCCTCATTAATGAATAATCAACTAAGTAGACTTATGTTTCCGTAATCAATTATATACCTTGGTTGGGTCAGAGTACACAACTACTAAAAGATTATGAGTAAGTCACTTTTCTTTGTTCACTTTTTTCCCTGTTTTCGGATCTCAAATGCCAAGCTCCTTATGGACTTTTTGCTCAATTTCTCAGTGCTCTAGCGGTCCGAAAATCAGGAGCAGTTACATCCAATCATAGATAACTAGACATTCTATCAATTAGGCATAAGTTCAATACAAAAGGAAAATGTAAAATTTTGTGATTCAATCAACAATACAACAAGAGCTTAATTGCACTTGTAATTGTGCACAAAAATATCCTAAGAATTGTAAAAAAGAGCTATAGAATTGCTATGCATAGAACTCTTAACGAATTATGATGAATATAAGAAGACACGAGATCATAAATAAGGGTTATACACCACTTGATGATCAAAAAAGTTAGTGGAGAGAGATGAATTTAAAGAAAATTCAAGAAGCTATGGAGATTTACCTCTAACCGAAGAAGATAGAGGATAGATCCCATATTTACTTCTCGATTTCCTAAGGGATGAAAGAAATATCTTTTTCAAGTGATTTTGGGCCAAAATCACTCTCTTTCCTCCTCTGAACTTTGTTGAGGTAGCTAAAAAAATGTAAAATAATTTAAAATTTTAATTTCGCTAAATAAAAATACATATATTGGCCTTGGTAATCCATAATCGATCCCATTTGGTGACCTATCACCAAAATCTGTTATAAAAATAATTAAAGTTTAGCCTAGATAATCAATTAACAGATTTTGTGTTCTGATCCATCACCAATAATATTAAATTTCGGCATTTGATTGATCACCAAGATCGTAGCCTAAATGCTAAAAACTTTTTAAAAATTAAATCTAGATGTTAGAGGTGGGTTTTGATTGGGCAATTTGACCACCCCTAAAGAATAAGAGCATTCACACAGTCTATTATGAGAGAAATTGAATGGAAAAATTTTTCAAGTAACTCTTTCTAGTTAGTTTCTAAAAATATTATAGTAATTTTTTTTTTCACACAAAGTAAAACAAATATATTAATATATTGTAAAAATATTTTTTCATAATACCTTATTTTATCATATTAATATTTTTGTTGTTTAAAAATAACTTTTTAAAAGGCTTCTATTTCTCTTTTGTTCCAAAAATAAAATTTTAAAAAATAAAATTTTAAAATAAAATGAGAAATATTTTGTTTTACCATTTGGTCGGTTAATTTCAACAGCCAACGTGCCACGTGTGTATTAGTTTTCAGCTTTGGTCGGAACCATCAGTCGCCACTTTATCACATAGTTGCCCATCTTCTCCACCGTCCAAAGAATAACTCTCTCTCTATACATATGTATATATATATATATATATATGTGTGTGTGTGTGTGTGTCTTCCCGTTCATAGCCTCTTAAACTCCGTCGCCTTTATTGTCCCATCCCCTCTCCCTGTCCCTATAAAACCCTAGCCACCTCTCTATCTGTATATATACATACACACACAGCTCCTCTTCCTCAGTAACCCAATGTCACCGCCGATAACGAAACCCACGGCGGCGAAGACCGTCACCGCTGCCACGTCAGCGGACGCTCGCCTCCTAGTCCGTGAGACTCTCCGGATCAGCGCCAATCTCGCCACGGCGGCTCCGCCGCTTGTGGCGGAGAATGGCGGGGGGTTCAGGCCGGGGGCCTCGAAATTGGGGGTTATGGATGAGCAATTCGTTGATTCGAGCTTGAGGTTGATCTGTTGCGAGGAGATCGACGGGCACCGGTGGAATTACTATGCGGATACTGGCGGGTCGAAGCGGGTCGGGAGTAGGTCGATCCGAGCTGTTTGCTTGCAGACTCCCCAGGCCCCTGCTGAGGTCATTTTGATCATGTTTATGTATTTGTATGTATTTAGCATGGAAATGTTCAATCAATCATTGGCTTAATTAACATGAATTCGCAGTATTGTGTGTTATGCTAGTTGTGTTGGAGCCTGATTGCAAACTAAGGCCTAGTTTGGGAATGCAATGTAGGTACTTTTGATAATTTGCTTCTTAAAGCTGTTTTTCAAAGTTATTCTAATTTATTGTAAAAGCGGGCTCATGTATGGTAAATAAATTCTAGAAGTTATTTTGATAAGTGGGTATAGTGTTTGGTAAATTGATATTTTTTTATTGTAAAAAGACCAAAATGGGTTTGGATGTTGAAAGTAATAAATATAATTGAAGTTGTTTGGGTAATTAATGGTAGAAAAAACAGAAACAACTTTTAAAAGATGCTTCTAAAAGCACCATTGGAAAAACAAAAGCAAATTATTAAAAGAAAGTGTCTTAAAGTTTTACCAAATATCTGTCGCTATAATTTAAAGAAAAAAGGCAAAAGCAGACTTTGAAAAGCAATCCCAATAGCAATCCCAAACGGACCCTATGTACCTAATAATTTTAGTTTAGAGACCAATGTGATTGTATATTAAGGGTTTTTGCTTGGTTGCCATTTTTAGAAGAAATTGGATGGAGTATGCTTAAATCTTCTAGCTTTTCTAGGTCAACAAAAGGCAAAATGCATGTTTAGCTTTTAAGCCCAAAAAAAAAAAAATTTAGCTTAAAAGTTGCAGCCCAAAAAAAAAAAAAGAAAAAAGGAAGAAGATAGTTTATCAGCCAAAAGGTATAATTTAGGAACATATTGTCGAGAGAGTGCAGGGACTGGGATGAAATTTTGAGATGCGGGCTGATTGTTTCAGATGAAGCATACTAGCGTGTGGACCATATAAGATTCTTTGTTGAATTTGTTGTTCTATATCAATCAATGCTACCTATAATTCATGACATGTCTTCTCATTGTTTGTATATTTTTTTTCAGCAAATTCTCTTTTACTGCTTCTTCAGCACTGCCACTCTGTTTTAGTGTTCGAAATAAGAGTATAACATGATTTTCTCCACGAAATCTTGGTTTAATTAATAGATCAATGTCAATGTTTTCTTCCTCGAGTAGGATGTAGGTTGATATCAAATTAAAATTTTTTAAATCTCTTGTTCTTTGTGATCTTCCATGTTATTTTCTCTTCATTCTGAATGTTGGTTACTGTGCTATCCTCTATAAATTTTCTTTTACTCAAGCTTATCTTCTATCTTTCTTATCCTAAGTTACAACTGGAGTGTACTTCCTTATCACTTAAAAACTCTCCTTGTGCATATGGAGCTGATTCATTTATAGCTTCTAACAAAATTAAGGATTTATTAGTTCATTAATTAGATCGTTGATAGATATTTTTCTAGTACCTTATACCTGTTCCTACTAAGTCATGCATCATGATGTCTTTAACTGACAACAACTCCTTCTAAACTTACACAATCAGATCACTCTTAATGGGTGGCTTTTTGGGTGATATTCTCGGAGCATAATTGTTTTAGCTATTTGGTGCTATTTTTATTATTTTTATTCCATTTCTAGACTGACCGGTCGATATTTTGATACACGATGTGAAGAAACATGGATTCAAAATGTGTTTGCAGGAATTGATGTCATTCATTAGATCTTATGTTGTGCCTGAAGGTTTCCCTGATACAGTTATGCCCTCATATGTACCATATATGACATGGAGGGCCTTAAAGGTATGTACTTTACTGTTTTTTATTGAAGAGTAATGTCTATTTCTTAAGAGTTTCATAAATCTCATTTGGATTCGCAATTTGTCAGTTTAAGGGATTTGAATATTGGCTGTGATAATTCAACTTCCTTGATAAAAATATGAGAATAGGGATAAAGTTGAGGAACAAGATATCTTCACAAGAATACCTTCTATTAGTACTCATAATCGTCTGTCTTGCAAACCTTGATTGTAAAATCTCAGTATCAAGTTCGAAATGTAATAAATTTATAACCCTTCATAGAGCTTGGTTTTGTCGAATTTAATAAAAAAAAATCATGTCATTGCATACAAATTCATTTTTTTCTTTTGTACTCATGAAATCCAAATGTGGCATTATGTGCTTTAGTGTGAAAATTTAGAATATGCTTAATGCTTCTGCTGTCCTTATATTCACCATTATGAATTACATCTTTGTCGTAGCACTTCTTTGGAGGAGCCATGGGTGTTTTCACAACACAAGCACTTTTGAGTTCTGTTGGAGTCTCCAAGCACAGAGCCACTCCTGGTGCTGTAGCTATCAATTGGATTCTCAAGGTATCTAATGTTAATATAGGTATTCTATTATTTTGGGATGACATTTTTGAGACATTTATAAGTTAATATTTCAAGTTCGGATGGCTGCTAAATTATTGAAATGGTATTTGACATTTTCTTTTGAAATAGTATTAAGATTCCTTGAAGGAATATTCTTGGCATTGTGGGATTTATAAATAAGGGTGCTTTTTATGCTGTCTTATTTTTTAGGACTTGCTTAGTGTTCTTTGTCTAAAGTGATTTATAGGGATTTTTTTGTCATGAATGAAGTCCCATTACGGTGAAAATTCCATTATAGCAACACTTTTTAAGTTTGTTTTTTTTTTCAGCCACAAATTTATTTTGTTAAAAAAAAATTTTTTTTTTTTTCAGCCACGAATTTATTTTTTTAAAAAAAAAAAAATCTGGTAATCTGGCAACTCAAGCTTTTCATTAAGCCAAAGTTTAGGTGGTTGCTTGAAACTTCCGGTGCCAAGTTTAGATCTTGTCTTCTTGTTAAACATTATATTCGAAGCAGTTGTTGGCGCCTAGATGTTTCAAACAAGAGAGATGATTTATTGCAGGATGGTGCTGGTCGGGTAGGTAAAATGCTTTTTGCTCGGCAAGGGAAGAAATTTGATTATGATCTCAAACAGGTTAAAATATCCCCTCGACAAATATCATTGCAGTTAATTCTGTAATATGTACTTTTGAACTAACAAAATTTTGCTGTTTCCAAATTATATATTTCAGCTCCGCTTTGCGGGTGATCTGCTAATGGAATTGGGTGCTGGGGTTGAGTTAGCAACTTCAACGGTGCCACACCTTTTCCTTCCATTAGCTTGTGCGGCCAACATAGCCAAGGTTAGTTCCCTTTCTTTCTAGCCCTTTATTTTTCTTATTATGCAGTCCGGTGTTATCAAATTGGCTTTTTGCTCTTCATTTTTTTGGATGGTTTAACGTACAGAATGTCGCTGCTGTCACTTCAACCTCTACCCGCACTCCCATATACAAAGCCTTTGCTAAAGGTGAAAATATTGGGGATGTCACTGCTAAGGGTGAATGCGTAGGCAATATTGCCGATCTGGTATGCTTCTCCCACCATGTTTTCTTCAATATCAAGAAACTTGTGTTGGTACTGAATACAGTTGGAACCTGACTTTGTGTCGCTTAGATCTCGGAAATGTCATTTTTTATACTATCTACGTTGATCCCTATGGGTTTTTCTTTTCAAATTTTACTTTGACATGGGGAACAAATATCAAATGTCATCTTTTATATTTTCTCTAGCATTTTCGTTCTTACAACTTTGGACCTTTTCTACATTCAAGTGTATAGGGAAGGTTTGTTTTCTTATCCTCATTGGAAGATGGAAATTTTGGCTATGCTGGATTAAGATATTTTTGGTCACTTTGTATGAATTCCATATTGTTTAGAATAAAAAACGCACAAATGCTAATTAACTTGGAGTTAGAATGGGGCTTGGATGATGGTTTTGCTCTTTGGCTGAAGTGCAGTGTATACTAGATGCTCTTTTTTATTCCATATCAAGCCTTGCTCTAATATTTCTAAATTTTCTTTGTTTTCAGCTAGGAACTGGATTCAGTGTCATGATGGCAAGAAGAAATCCATCCCTCTTTACAACTTTTTCCATCCTTTCGTGTGGATATGTTTTTAGCTCCTATCAAGAGGTTTGGCATGGAATATATAGCTGTTGTCCTTGTGTATTTTGTTCTCCAAATACACTCCCCTTCATTGCTTTGATCAACGTTTGGTAGATTTCTCAATTCATTAATTTCTTTTTATTCAGGTAAAATCTGTTGTGTTGCGGACATTAAATCGGGCAAGATTAACTGTAGCTATAGATAGCTTCCTAAAAACTGGGAAAGTTCCCACACTGCAGGAGGGGAATATGATGGAAAACATATTTAACTTTCCATGGTCAAAAGAAAGGCCAATCGTGCTTGGTATGCATTTTAATAGTTATCTCTTTGGTACCTTCTAATTGTTTATTATCCCAAGTTGAACAAACTTTGTAATGACTTTAACAGGATCCAAGTTTAAGGATGCATTCCAAGATCCTAGTTTGTATCTCGCTGTACAACCCGTCTTTGAGGTACTGTAATTGACCGATTGTTAAAGACTTCTATCTCGCTTCCTCTCATGCTTTTCTTGCCGAAACTATATAAAATCTGTCATATATGATTTTGCAGAAGGAGAGATACCTCGTGACATATAATCCTACTAAGGGCAATGTATATGCATTACTCAAGGATCAAGCAAAATCCGATGACATTTTGAAAGCAGCTTTTCATGTGAGGAAGTGAATATTATTTATTCTCATCTTTTGTTGCAAGAAATTAATGCAGGTTGCTTGAGCTCTGAATTTAACTTATATAACAGGCCCATGTCCTTGTGCACATTATCCGCTCATCGCAGCAGAATCAGATTCTTTCGCGGAAGCATCCAGAAAATGATCATTCAGTGTTTAAACCATCTGTTACTGATCTTGAAGCTCATATTAGCGAGTCTTATAAAATGGTCTCGACTTTGTATGGGTCTTTCAAGTGCAAAGCTGCAGAACAGGTATCTTTCGATCCTAGTATTGATTGTAGTCACCATTTGATTTTGGCTGCTACCATGTGTGCCATGCATATTCATATAGTGCACAATATTGCCAGATACATGTATATATATATGTATGTGTCTTTCCAAACACGATCCTTGTATATTCTGCAGGGTTGGGTGATGTCAGAGTCACTTCTCAATCCTGGGCGAGCTCGGCTTTGTGAAACTGCTAATTAAGACAGTCGCCTATTTTACATGTATGCGAATCACTGTATGTGAAAAATACTTCTAAAATCTCGTGAGCAGGAGATGGCCATCTCTAACACGAGCATGTCATTTTCGGGATCTTAATCACGCTGCTGAATCATGGGAACCATACCTGTCTCAGCTCAATTCAACCTTATCAAGGTCAATGATGAATGTTTTCCTAAAACTAAACTGAAGCAGCAGAGGCCAAACTTCTTAGAAAATATGTGGGTAAAGGTCTAAGCAATATGTGTGGTTAACTGTGGAGGTACAATACAGAGTGTAATTATACTCCGGCTGCATAGTGCATTTTTTTTCCGTTGGTTTTCTTTTTTTCATCGAGGATTGTGTGTTTTCCCCAAAATTCTACTCTGTCTTGTACTTCGTGTATAGAGATGTCAATTGGATTGGATTACGAAACTCAATCCAAAATAACTCAAAGTCTAATATATTTGGATTGGTTTTGGATTGGATTAAAAATAATTTTGGATTGAATTTGGATCCAATCGTAAATTTAATAATTGGATTTTGGTTTGGTTTTTGGTTTGGGTTGAATTTGGACCATTAATAACTAAACGTAGAAATAGGAAAATAGTTTTTTTTTCCTTTCCAGTCTCATTTCTCTCTCCCCCAAATTTTTGTGGCTATACAAAATTTTCACCGTCATACCGAACGCATGTACGTTAAAAGACTAAATATCTCTCAAAATTCTTGAATGCAGTGTTTTTGTATGGCACATTAAATAACATTAATTGTTGCAGAACCATAACGTGTAAATGGAAAAAAATTACAAAAGAAAGTATATTTTAAATTATTTTACTCTATTTAATTTAATTCCTTCATTTCTATGAGTGCTTCTTCAGGGGCTCATTTTCTTTCTCTAGTATTTTCTTTATGCATCTTATAACCATTTTCTTTATTTAATTTCTGTAATTGTTATTTTTACTGAATTATGTTCTATTGATTGATTTGGAGGCACATATTTGGGTTTGGACCGTTTGGTTTTTACTGTATATACTTTTTTTATAAGGTGAGGGAATAAAGGGAGAGAAAAAATTCGGATATTTGACTCGAATTATTCGAAATTTGGATTCAGATTTTATTTTTTTTAAAATTCGAGCAATTCAGTATTTCGGGTTAAGATAATTCGGGTAATTATCCGAAATACCCTAATAATGAAACGACGTCGTTTTATATTATATATATACAAGAAATAACGTCATTTTATGTATATAATTCAGATTTGGTTCGGGTAATTCGGGTTCGGGTTTTAGTCCAATTCGAGTTCGGTTCGAGTTCGGGTTTCTTATTTATAATTCGGGTTCGGGAATCTGATTTTTTTTTCCGAGTAATTCAAGTTAGGGTAATTTGGGTCGAATATTTTCCGAATTATCTGAATACTCACCCCTACTTGGATATTGCTCTTATGTATGTTAAACTTGCTTCAGATATCTTTTCTTGGTATATATGCTATTAATTTATATAATATCATTGTCAACATAGTTATTATTGGCTATGTAATTCGTTCATTTTCAAACTAATAAGTTTGGTTTGATTTGATTTGGTTTTATCTTGTATTTTATCTAAATCGAACCAAACTAAACCATTGATTATTAATTGTTTGGTTTCTATTTTTAGTACAAAATTGTTCAAACTAAACAGCATACACCCCTACTAGTCTTGTCGTTATATAATATGTAAGCAAAAAACTAGGTGGCTCCATGATTTCTCGATATATATAATTCAGAACAAAAAAGTTGACGACTTTGGCGGGTTGGTTTATCTGGTCAAGTACCACCTGCAGCAGGGGAGCACCTGTGACGTGTGCAATAGATTTAAGGGCGTGATAGACTTGAATTTGAGTGACCATACAGCTTACAAAAGAAGAACCAGCAATACTTGTGATTAATGTCGGGTAGCTGAATGTCAAATGTCAAAAGTCTCATATTTTTTTTTCCTTTTAGATAACTGAAAAAATATATATATTCAAATATACATGAAGATCATGAAAAGTATATATTTGTTAAACTATGACCATGTGAAGCTCGAACAACTGATTAATCAAATCAAAAAGTAGCCCAACGATATTGACAGCTTTATCGATTATGATAATAGCTTTGAATTTGACTTTTTTAAAAATCCCCAAAAAAAGTTTCAAAGCCGTGTAACTTTAGCAAGTTGGTGATGTCAATGAATTTGTCACTATGATCATTAGTAAACATCGCAACAATTTCAATGTAACAAAAGCATGTGTTGACTAAGCTAAAAATATTAGGCCCTCTTTTCGTTAGATATTCAATTTTCAAAATTTGAAATATGATCAATTATTTTTTTTTTTATATGTTAGTCTTCTACCCGTGAAGATTTGTTTACGCTGATTTCTCAAAAATGATTTTCAAACTTGTTTACACCTGAAAATAAAATCAAATTAGTAAAATTCATTAAGTGGTTAAAAACTTATGTTAAAAAAAACTGTAAATTAATTTATGAAAAGGCTGAATGGTCTAAGTCTGCGTATATAGTCGATTAGACCCCAAGCAATAATAAATATTATTTGATAATACAAGTTGTCTAAAATAATTAAACGAGTGCACCTAATTAGAGGCATAAAAAATTACTTCATATACTCACGTGTCAGATCAGCAGCACACTAAGACAGTGGTGTATATTTCAATGTTAAAATCGGTGGCAAAACAGTCTTTTTGAATTAATTTAACGACATCCATTGGATCAGGCGTATGACAGATCTTACGGCTTGAAATAGATGCAGTTATTGAAGGTAATTGAGAAAAAGCCACCCAATAAATACCCAAGCCAATAGCAAAGTGAAGGCATCAGAAAAGCTCATCAACGCTCAGGTGTGACATAAATTAGAAGTAGAGTAGAATTTTTCTGTAGTAGTAGTTTGTAATTCGATATAGCCTGTTTGTAATCGATTAGTCTGTAATACCGCTATTTGAAAAAAGAAAATTGTTTTGTTGTTCAATTGTTATGTCCGATACTAGAACCGGTTCAAATTCGCTTCAGACAGGAATTACAGCACCCAATCGAAGTGAATTTGACCACATCAAAGGGTTAGTTTCAGAAAAAAAGTATAACAAAACTGGTAAAAATAAATAAGAAGATAAAAAACTATTTTTTATTTAGTTTCAAATTATAAGAACACAAAAGCATTATATTAGAAGTTTATACAAAGGCATATAACAAATATAATACCTTTATATCTTAAAAATACATAATATAATGTTAGGAATTATATAACATCATCTATGTATTATGCCAATTGCTGAAACATATTTTTATATTAAATATCGTATTAAATATATTCATATAACACAACACTTTTTTTGCAGTCTCATATTTTATTAACTATGGTTTTGAAGGAGTCTTAGTTTTAGAATTCGTTATGCTAAAAGGCCCATTGATAGACTAAATGAAAACGGATTATAAGCCCATGCATGTGATTAAAGGCCCATGTCTTTATTGATACACGCATATACAAAGAAGAATAAGAATCCATAGGCCCAATCCACCATTCTATACAGTGGTCTTCGTAAAGCCCACTAAAATATATAGACTAAAGTTGTACACCTTTAAACTTCAAACATTTCCAAGGTCCTTCAAATTAATAAAAGCTTTTTAATTTTTTTTTTTAAAGCTAAGCAGCTAAAGGAACTCCAACGTATGTGCAAAATGGTTAAGCGCAAGGATTTAGAATTTATTCCATGTTTGACTAGCCAAACAGAGGGACGATCATGCCTCTTTTTGGTTTCGTAACAAAGTAAAAAATAACTATAATTTTTTTTCACTTAGTTAATGAAGTCCTTAAAATCCACGAGACTTCTTTTTCTACCGGTATCGTGAGGGATATAATGCTGCACCCCAAGATAATAGTGCATTGCGCATAAAAAAACGATTATGAGTTGATAAATAGAGTTTCGTTCATACAAGAATGGAAATCCTTAGCTCTTTAGGTTAGACTAAGTCGGCTCTAACATCTATCTTCCTACTATTATTTTGGTGATGCTTTTACACTCTTCTAAATGGATCGGTGGTGGCTGCCTTAAGGAAGCCCGTTGCCTTAAACCGGATGGCCTGAATTTAATTTTTTGTACTCAAATTATTTTTAAATGTGTTAACAAAATTTGTGTCGTTCACTTGTGAGGGAAATCCCAATCAAATATATATATGTTTATAAACAAAAAACAAAACGTAGCAATTACATTACACACTATATAAGAAACCACATCATGCCTAGTACCAAACAAAAGAAAATGAAAACATAATTGAAGCATGTGGGAACATAATCAAGTGAAGACCAAGTTTCAATATGGTCAAATTGAGTCAATAGTGGTAGGTTCTTGATGATGGTGTTGATATATATGTATGCATAAGGGTTTTAGTATAAAATTAATGGCATGCTAAGTCTATTATCACGCATTCCATAGAGTTTGCAAATGTTCACTGCAGTCCATATATGCGTGGCACTATTATTATTAACTAAAGGGACAGACAATACCATATAATTAATGATGACCTTAGAATTTGCGTTCATAAGTTTGCACAAATGTTTTATTTGTTGGGATACGATTCATTAATTTTGTACATTGTAATCCATTAATTAAGTATTGAAACTTTGAACTGATAGTTATCAACTCAAAACATTTTCCTTCAATGTTTGTTCATTATACAGCAACTTTTGGGTTTAAACAAGAGCTAAAAGAGGATATATATATCAGCTTTTTAATTTTTAGGTTTTAAAATCTAAAAACTCGTTTTGTTTCAGACTTTCATATTCAATTTTCAAAAAAGCCAAGTTTTTTTAAAGTAGTTCCGAGAAACTCAATTTTCTAGTTTTAAGTTTTCAAAGTTTAATTAAAAAGACTCCATTTTCAATGATGAAAAGATTTTAAGCCTCTTCTCTTGTTTCTACATCAAATAAAAAAATATATGTTTTTTTGGAACTTAACAATAATTTATTTTGTAATTTATTTTTCACATTAAATATTATAACAAGTTATTATCTCATAATATTTTATTTTGTTTTCTTAACTTGAGATGTAATAAAAGGACGTAAGATTTTAGTTAATATTATAATGTGCATACTAAAATAACAAATATTGTCCAAAGCAAGAGTATGCATTTTTTATCATTCATTTGTCTCAATATAAGGTGGAAGTAGAACGTGAACACTTTATTGAAATATATATGGTGATTCAACATAATTTTCAATTTCTTCATAATTTCAAATTTACCCAAATATTTTTGTCTACTCTAAGAAATAAGAAATTTCAAAAACGCATACTGCCAAAATTAGTTAGTATTTTGATCTTTGATTTTTTTATTAAAATTTTGAAGATTATTTTATATAAAACTGGCAACATACAGTTTTTTCGTATACAGAAATTTCAACTATTAAAATTTTTTTAGCACAATCTTTCAAAGCTGGAGACTAAGCAGCTAATACCAAGCCGGCCTAAGAGTTGCAGCTAATAAATTTTTAAATAACTTGGGAAAATAAAATATACCCTTTTTTAAAATTATTTTACTGTTATGAGTTGCATTAAAAAATATATATATATCATATAAAGAATTTAATTAAAAGTTGGCATGACTTATATAGGATCATGCGCAAAGGAACCGCACGCCTACTGACTAAGAAACGATTTATTCTAACCCCTCCCAATACGACAATATCATGTAACATTATTGGAATTTATATGAATATATAAAAATCACTATTTAGTATTCCTATGCATAATTGAAAAATGCAGGCTTTTGTCTCCTCTTTACTCTGTTCACATTCCTAGGATCTCCCCATTCTTTCCTCATCATTGCAAAGAATGTCGATTTATATAGTATTATTTGTTTATTTACTTAATTTTTTTTTTTCTCTCGTACAAAAATAAATTTTCTAGTTGGCAAGGTGGGCATACCCTGTGGCAGGTCCTCTATGCATATGTTTTTCTTACGCTAATTTGGCACGTAGTGATAATTTTAAGGGTCTTAATTAATATGTATTCTTGGTAACTTATTTCTTTTTCATGATTTTAGTTCTTTTTGGTGCTACCGGAAAAATTCAATACTTGACAACCTTTAAACTTTACTCTATATTTGTGCTTAAAATGGCCTGCTTCAACTAATAGCACATACGTCAATAAATATTTAACTATGGTCCCCTCTTGAAATTAAATAGATATCCCTACCACTAAACTAATGCTATGTGTATCATAAGAATTTGATCCAAAAAATGTGACGAAAAAGAAATTGTTATTCTTGCAACCATGACTTTTATAACGAGATTTTTTTTTTCCAGTTTTTTTATGAGAAATTTTTTACACCAAACAGAATGTATATGTGAAATTAATTGTACAAGTATTGCCTTTCAATTTATGTTTCTCACATTTGACAGCACATCCCGCATCACAATTAACTTGAAAATTTACGTTAGATGAAAATATAGGTATTGCAAATGGATAGATTGTAACAATTATTATACTTTGTCACAAATTCAATGGAAAATCAAAAGTAACAATTTTTTTTTTTCCTCGTGATACAAGCTCCTTCTTGAGCTTAGCACTTGCATCATTGTAAATTTACTATATTCGTGGTTCATTGCACCACCACATCTTTATCTTAGCAACCATGAACACACCCAACATATATAGACCATATTGATTAAAACACAAACTACATATAATTATTGTTGTCTCCTTTTAAGTGGCTTTTATGCTCTAAACATATCAAATTTCTACCATTCTAATCTTTTTCAAGTGGGAGGTTTTACCAAAATGAAATCTTTTCATTTATTTTTTACCTGCATTACTTTGTAAAACTTTTAAATGGAAATGGATTATTTTTTTCAAACTACTTACCAAAATCAGTCAGTTTCTGGGTCAATAATTTTTTGAATTGACAAAATATCCTCTTACCGTTTATTTTAGTAATTTACTTAATTTTTTCACATTATTTACAGATAAATAAGATACTGATCAAATGCTTTATATTGAGAAATGACAGCTTATATTTTGTTTTAATAGAGGTAGGTGAAATATGTTAAATCTGGAAAATTACGAGTATAAAAATTATCCGTATAAAAAAATGAATAATTAAGATAAAAAGATAAATGGATCATTTTGTCCATTTAAGATATTTCACCAATCTCTTACCCCTCCATAGATTATAAGCATACAAAAGTAAATAAATAATTAAAAGAAAAGCTAAGGGGTAGTTTTGCTAGTTTAAACATTCAATTTACCTATCTCAAATCTTTGTCAATAATGTCCCGTTTCGATACAGAATTTAAAACGTGGGCATTTATAGTGAAAAGTTTTTAGAAAGTTACACATTTTTGTAAAAAGACTACTACTTGTGTTAAATTATAAATGATAATTTATGTGGCTTTAACTTTTATTGTTGAATATGAGCCTTTCATATGACTATAAAAGGCCTTTTTTTGAATCTCATTTTATACACAATAGGTCACTTGAAGTGCTCTATGATAATTTGAATTCTTTATTAACTTAGTAACCTCTCCCATGGGGTGCCTCTACACTTTTATTAATTAATAATTAATAATAATCTTTTTACTAAATATTATCTATTTAGCAATGCAGACCGTCTTCGCTTGGGAGAAACTTCAATACAAGAAAACACATTTTTGTACTAATACAAGAATTAATCAAGACCACATATTTTACTTAAGACAAATGCAAGCCATTGATTGATTGATTTATTCCAAATTTAAGGTATTTTTATAATAGAATAAGTGGTTAACTACAAGAAATCATAGATTAGTAATATGTAGTATTTATGAATGGTATTGTGGTACTAATACAAGAATACTACTGTCTTGTATCCTAGCATTTTCCCATAGGTCGATTATGTTATCATGAAAGCAACCTAAGCCGTGCTTAATAGACCATTCCTTAATTATCTTATTGACTAGCCCTTTCATGTCCTCTAAAATCATTTAATTAGCTAAGACTTAGCAATGCTATTAAAGTAGCACAGCTAAAATCAAATGCTAAAAGACAAAAAAACTTAGCAATGCTATTAAAGTAGCACAGTTAAAATCAAATGCTCAAAAACAAAAAAATTAAGACTTAGAAATGTGTATTTATAGACAATTAAAAACATATTCATACAATTGTGCACCTTTAGATTTTCTCCAAATGTCAAAAATGTAAGATGATAGCTAGCTTAGGTGTTGATATGCATAGTCATTCATAGTGTTCATTTCTTAAATTCAAAAGTCCTTATCCAGACCTCATCTTATGAGCTGTATGAAATAAATGTTTTACTTTAAATGTTTTTATGCATATATATAAACACTTATGGAACAAAGTCTAGCCCTAGCCCTCAATCTCTATCGTGGGTTAATATCAATCTTTTTTCAATTTACTATTTCTATCATTGATTAATTGATTTTTGGACTAATCAGATAAATCAATTGTCTGGGATGAAATGGTAAATGAAGATATATACATCATATGTCAGAAAATTGCTCCAAGAGAACCAGATGATTTCGCCCCCTTAATTTGCTAATGCATTGCTTCAAAATGTCACTAATGCATTGTTTCTTTCGACGATATTATATTTCTTAGCAACAAAAGGAATTTCATTAGAGTAGGATTATCTGCGGCCGAGCAAAGTTTTGCTATAAGGTAATTTTAATTTCACAGGGGTAGTATAAATTGTTATAGTAATTTGTATTTTATTAACTATCACATAATTTTCAATTACAGTTAATTATTTACGAACAAAATTACAAGTGACCCCTTCGTCTGAATAGAATATGAATTAAAAATAACTACTTTAAAAGTTTGATTAATGTTCAATGTATACAAGAAACTAGCCCTAGGTTGTCCAATATTCCTTTATTCAAGTAAAGCATGAATTAATCTTATAAGTTATAACTACTTTACTTTTTCTTATGTAAGGTACCAAAAATAACCCCTAGCTAGTTATATATATCGGTTAAATATACATTCATATAAAAAATTTGTAGTATATATATGCATGCAGATGGGAGCCACCACCGCACCAACCCCCTGTGCTGGAAGGGTGGCATCCGCTAAAAAAAAATGGCATTAGGATGAAAGATAAAATACAGGTCACCGAAACAGAATTTTAAAATAAAATATCATAAGGATATATTTGTAATTGTGTATAAGAGATTCTATTTTTTTATCTATATTTTTCCTTCCACCACGGCACATTTTTTTTTTTTTTTAGGGCCGATTGTATCCCAAGAAATTAATTAGTTTTATGGTAATTTACACTTTCATATCGCATGAGGTTGTAAGGTGTCTAATTCATTTAACCCTTGAGATTACTGAAATTGGTCTCACCCAAACACGACCTTACCAGAGTTTTACTGACGTAAAACCGAAAGGACAAATTCTATGAAAGAATTACGGATTGATTTTAATAGTTTTGTATATACGATTGTAAGACTACACTCTATCAATAGGTCACGAGTAATTTAGGCACAATTCAATTGTCCGAAAATCTATTTCCATTTTGGGAAAAAAGTTTCGACCAACCTTTCCCATACATTGTTGCGTCTACAGGTAAGAACTGGGGGTATTAACAAGTCAATTTGATTTGGTTGCAAAAACAAGTTAATTAATCCCAGTAAAATCCATTCCTTGGACACATGACGAAACTAAACAAAATTGGTTTTGATTGGGTTGTATTCTTGATTTGTTCCGATCCAGTTCTGGGTCTCGGGTTAATGGACTGCTAACTTCGTTTACATTACATACGTATACAATTGTTAATTGAATCATGCAAAAAGTGTTCTAAAAGAGTAATTTTATTAAAATGCCTTTAACTTGGTTTTGGTGTACGTACTTTACATTTTTTTAATAATGTCCTATACTATTTTTCAGGCGCATGCGTGCATACATAAACTATGCTTATCTAGATTCCTAATGTGTAAACAAGTGCTTGATCGGGTTCCACCCCCACCAAAAAAAAAAAAAAAAAAAAAATTAGTGGAATCCTCACCAAACCTAAATCACGGTATTTCACAATCTCAGAATTGTGACCGCACCTTTGTTTTCGAAAAAAGGGTACCATCAATAATAGAGAAACTACAGTCAAATGTGCCTAAGCATATCATCATACGTTGCGATAGCATATCACTTGTGTTTATGACTTAGTTTATATTATAGACGTAAGCATAAGATCTAGAAACAACAATGAGTTTCTTTTCATAGACTATTAGATTTTTGGTATAGAAAGGCTTATCATGTGGAATTGTTTTTGCGGTTTGAAAAAATTATAAGCGACTCCAAACTTCACCTCGCAAGCAACTATATTCACGATCTCATGTAGTCTTATTATATACATGCTTAAATACGTATTCTTATTATATACATGCTTAAATACGTATTCTATCAACTTAATTAACGTAGAGGGATTAAAATTTCTCCATTTGGAATAAGGAGAGGTGATGAAAGAGCAAAGAAACCAAAACTAAGTACACAACTCAACAACTATATTGCCATCTTCAATTGGATTAATTTTTGTGCTTATCCACTTCAACATGTTGGAGATTTTTCAATGTGTTACACTATATTTTTTTTGGTACATTGGAGCCCATAGATGGGGGAAGAGATCGAACCCATGACCTTTACTTATGAGGCTGAGTTCTGACTAATTAGAGTAGTTCTAATGGGTTCAATACGAGCACATTACAATACTCCAAGTCAAACAATGTTGAAACCAATATGTATGACACCATACAAACCCTAGCTAACTAGAAAGGGCACAAATGTAATTTCATTACAATGTTAAAATGAACCACTTTTCTTAAATACATTGGGCACGATTTGGATGTTTAATTTTAGGTCGAGGTTTCAAGCTCGTCACTATTCCAAAATTGGCTTCAAGTATGTTTTAGTGACCCCACACTTTAAAGCAAATACATCGATACTTAATTACAATTACTAACAATATTATCTTATATTAGGATGGAATTATTAATTTGTTAATGAGGGTTACAACCACTCCCAAAATTTTTAAGCGTCTAAGTTTTTAGTATAAAATATTTTATTTGTAATTTTAGTATTAAAATTTCAATGTAATTTTATTTTTCATGTAGTTTTAGGTACCCCTAAATTTATAATTATACATCCTCGTCCCGTCCTTGTCTTAAATATTGATCTCAACTTCTCTACGATGTGGAATATCAATGTCCAGACATGATAACACTGAAGGTATAAATTACCATTGCTGACAAGTTTTAAAAATAATATTCCGGCCAAGAAATGGAGACTGATGGTTCGTACTTAGGTTGAGGCCCGTAATCGTTGCGCCATGGTGATACCATGTCGCTTTTGTCATCTAAAACAAGCAGTTATTGTTACCTTTTATGTCGGGGCCAATTCATAGATCATTGATTAAAAACAAATGATAAGATATTCTGAGATTAAGAGTAATCTCATAATATTAAAACAAGTCTATGGTGATATTGTAAACCTTTGTTAAGTTGATGATCTAAGACGCCAATATCTAAACAATGGATTATGGATATAATTAGTGGACAAACGTGGAATGATAAATTAATACTTGTTTAAAGTAGATTATCCCAGTTTCCTTACCCACCTAAACATGACAAAATAATATACATAACTACATCATCCTTGTATCGATAAAAATATTTATTTAAATATATACCAGTATCTTGGGATACACCTTCTTTCCTCTATATTAAAATAAAATACTACGTTTTTTTTTTTATTTCTATTATTTTGATAATTGAAGGGTGACGCGGCCAAAAGTTAGTAGTAATTTGGACCTAAATGCAAAGATATAATAGCATTGTACATATTTTTCAAACAAATATTCTTTCACCATTCCCCCATTCGTGTTTGCTAAGAAATCAACTCAAGTGGTAGAAATAGCTATTTTAAAAACCGGACCTGGTTGCCGTTTCACCCAGAGAAAACAAGAACCAGTCCAAATTCCTATCCGTCTGGGACCGGTTCACTGTTCAAGCTCTAAAAAATTAGAGGTTTCTGAAATTAAATTGGCATCTACACTACGCATGTACTTTGTTGTGTAATTACCTATTTAATTTTAATTTTGATTTTTATTCCTGATTGGTTAGAGCAAGTCAAGAATGTTGATTAAAGCAACTTTTGAAGATGAAAACAAGAAGACTAGTTTGATCATATCATCCTCGCAAAAGATATGGCAAAGATCTGATATAATTCTCTCAAACCAACAGACTCAATAGAATTGATCAAGTCGACATGTTGCTCAACTGAGTAACTAGTCGACGAATCTGGTGCGGTTTATAGAGTAACGTCGATATGTATGAGTGAACATTTTTCATAGTAGAAATTCATAGAGTTTGTGATCATGTTGTCACCTCTAGGGATGTCATAATCCATTGTTACCCACCTTGTATACCTATCTCTTTGGCTCGGTCTTATTTACAATTTGGTTATAATTTATAAGACTAATGATATACATATCGAAAATTTGTACAAAAAATTTATATTGAATTATATTGTGTAGTTAATAATTCACTCACTCACACTATTTTGTAGGAAGAGAGAAAGGGTGTACGATGATGTTGTTAATTATTAACCACACAATACAATTCGGTACCAATTTTTGGTACAAGTTTTCGGTACGTATATAATTACTCTTAATTAAGTGATTTAAAAAAATGTTAGTATAAATTACACTTTCCTCCCATGAAGTATCTGAAAATTTCAGGTTACCCCTTGAGGTTTCTATAATTACGTTCTATCCCTACGAGGTTCTGGTCAACTTACACATTGCCCCCCATTTGACTCCTTGTTGACTGCTAGTAAATTGACAATCCAAAATTTCCTTTACTTCACCAAGAGAATATTCTAGAGAAAGCAAAATAATACTTAATAGGCAATCTTAACCTATCTTAGGTTTCTATTCGAAGACAACCACCTGCCCTCCACCATTGCTCCTCCATCATTACCTCTCCTCTATAATGGGTTTATATTATCAAAATCTTCAATTAAGATAGAGGGAGAAAACGTAAGGATCCAGAATTTTTCGGTACGGTAAAAAAAATAAAAAAACTAACGACTATCTTAAAACAATATAACTTTTCTACTACACAATATATATATATTACTTTATAAACTAAAATAAAAGTTTAGAGCAATTAAGTCTTTATACTTCTAGATACATATTTTCTACCACTGTCTAACCCGGAACCTGCAAGTGATGAAATAGGGGGAGTGAGTTTGGGAGCCAAATAAATAAAATTATCAATAATACACGAAATAAAAATAACTATAATGAATAATCAAATTCAATAAATATGCTCATACTTGTTTTTATAAAAAACGTTAGCTTGCTACTCGAATCGATTATTGCACGCAATTTTACAATTTGTTACATCACTACTTCTCGAGTAACAAACACAAGTAGGTAAAGTACCTGATCATTGACTGCCTGACTGTATTGTTGGATAAATTGGTCTATATGATTCATAGGATCATCGTAACCCTCATATATTTAGAAGTTCGAGAGTTCATAATCTTTAGAAAAACATGCTTTATATATCCAAAGTGACAGTATACCCCTTGGCCTAGAGGATCCCATTTCTTTTTTATTGAGAAGCATTTTGATCTGCTTGTGAATCTTTCTATTATGAGTGCCACATGTCTAGACCATTATGTTTCCCTCTTGGTGCTTATGACTTCTGCCCCTGGGTTATAAAACTTCCTATGGAAGGCTTTTTCCATCATATCTCAACTTAAGATTGAGTTGGGAGGAAGCTGAAAGTGCCAATTAACTGTCTTATATTCCAGTAAAAATACAAAGTGCTGAAGTAAGAGTACCTGAGACTTTATACTACTTCAACATCTTGCCAAGAAATATATTAGTTGGCGTCTAGGGCATCCGGATCCAGTATATATAAAAAATCACAGGATCAAGTATTTACCCAGGATCGAGTATCTACCCATTCGGGGTATGGATATCTTGTAATTTAGTTTGACATAAGAACACCATTTTAAACAAACCCCAACTCATTTTCTTCTAAGGAAATTGTCACTCTCGATTTATTCATTCCTTCCTTTAAAGCTTCAATCTTTATCTTTTTACCATCGTTAGGGCTACTTCGAACTTGCACTTCCCCTACTTCAAAATCAATATCTGTTGTAATCACATTGCATACAAAATGATTGCTTCCAACACTTTGCCTGTCATAATTTCTTACTGGAGAAGAATATGGCGAGATTTTAGGAGAAAAGCCCAACTCTCAATCAATGATGTATGGATATTCAATTGGTCGAATGTCATGACCTTTTGCGGAGGAGAACTATAGTTCACCAACTGATTCATAATTAGAAATGGGCCCATCCTTCTCCAAGAGTTCATACCCCCATTATCAACTGTGTCAAAATCATATAGTCTATCTTTTCACCTTAGCCTTCTCACGTACTGTAGAGTTCGCATGAAAGTCTTTATGGGTGTTTATTGTATAAAGTTTAGGCGAGTCAGGGATGATTATAGGTTTCCAAATACAACTCTCCATATCGATATCTTCTTCGCAATATACTTCATTATAACTTACAACCATAATGCTTAAACAAGATACCGGGACACTTTTTCCCCTCCTTCTTTTAAAGTATGTTCGTAGCTCAATAGATTGCAATTTTGTGGGTAAAAATTTCTCTAATGTGATCAGTAGAAGTAGAGATTATACCAGACATTCTCTGATATCTATACCAAGCCTATTCTTATTCTTTTAAACCATTGGTTTCTGTTTACCCCGATTTACTTTGGCTCTTTTCTACTTTTTTAAACTCCCGTTCTTAGGATATTTTTAAAGAGATTACACCTTAGAAGCTTAGGGTTTTGACATAGAATTTCATATTTTTTTCATCCTTTTGGATTCATAAACAATTTATTCCCCTTCACCATTATCATTTGTCGCGATTATATTTGTAGTGGCTTTTTCTGTGTGAGAAATTTTAATCATCTTTGAGTCAAGTAGTTGTTGGATGTTATCTTTTAATATGAAAGAATTTCTAAAATGATGACCCATTTGTCAATGATATGGGCAATACTTCTGGTCATTAGTCTTTCCTTACTTATGAGGCTTCTTGAGATCCGATAACGTAATAAGTTTTTATTCTAAAAAATCCCCGAACAGGTCTTCTACCAGCTTATTGTTGAATAAATAATTTTTCTTAATCCTTTCTTTTATGGAAGATTTCTTATATTTATTCATCTTCTTTGCTTCTACAACCACCGAAACTTTCCTTTTGGCTTCCACCATTGCTACAGTAGAGGTCTCAATTCTTTCAAAACCTTTTGACATTCTTTTTTTCCCTAGGTGAACCTCCATATCTTAGGCATACATAGTTGGTTGAAGCCCTCAAAATTTTGAGCCACCATGGTGTTTGGAAGCTCATTCAGAAAATTATTTAAACATATTCAGACCAACTCTAACTATTTAAATTTTTGCGGAAATGCAAATGTTAAGGTTCTCCATCGTGCTATGAAGTCAGTAATGGACTCGTTATCCCTTTGCTTAGTTTTGATAAGTTTTAAAACTCCAACACGTCTTTGAGAATTGCAGAATTACTTAAAGGATTTCTCAACCATTGCATCTGGAGTTGGTTTAGAACCTTCAGGTAGATTCGAATACTATATGAAGGTCGAACCTTTGAGAGATTGTACAAAAAGACATAAGCATAAAGCTTCTTGTTTTCAATACCCTCATAACGTGACAAGAAATGTACAACATGCTATTTCAAATCTCCTGTTCTATCAAATATCTTGAAATCAGGCTGAGATAAATTTGCGGGGAATGGTACTGTATATATTTATGAGGGATAGGGCTTAGTAGTCATTAGAATTTTTTTTTCATCTTTATCAGTAATTTTTTGAACTTACTTTCTTACTTTCTTATCTATCATCTTCTAAAGTACCGGGCTAACTTGGCCATACGATACTTATTGGATATTTGAATATCTAGAATAATTAGCCCCCATAAGGGTAGGTTGCGTGGAAAGTTTCCCAGATGCCCCTAACACTTTTTGAGA
>MKEJ01049853.1:0-17901 GCA_001753735.1 Embelia ribes | reverse complement strand
TAATTCAAGTTTATCTTCTAACATCCCTCCTTAAACTTGAATTCTGGTTAATCCAAGTCTTGCTCTTAATCTTGCAAAATCTTCGAGCTTCAATGGCTTGGTGAATATATCAGCAACTTGGTCTTGAGATTTCACATATTTGAGCTGGACCTCTTTCTTGCTAATGCTTTCTCTAATAAAATGAAACCTTGTATCAATGTGCTTGCTTCTATCATGAAAAATAGGATTTTTGCCCAACGCAATGGCTGATTTGTTGTCAACAAAAATTTCAATAGCTTCATCTTGCGATATTTGCAGCATCTTTAACAATTTTCTGAGCCAAACAGCATGACAAACACAAGCTGCAGCGGTGACATACTCTGCTTCGCAAGTTGAGAGAGTAACAATTGGTTGTTTCTTAGAACACCATGTAAATGCAGCATTGCCAAGACTGAATAAATAACCTGTAGTACTCTTTCTATCATCCATATCTCCTCCCCAATCACTATCACTATAACCAACCAAATTAAAATTCTTGGAGAATGAATACAACAATCCATAATCTAGAGTACCTTTGATATATCTCAAGATCCTTTTTGCAGCTTTCATGTGAGACGAAGTTGGAGACTCCATAAATTGACTAATAATTCCAACTCCATATAAAATATCAGGCCTGGAACATGTCAGATATCTCAAGTTTCCGACCAACTTCCGAAACAATGTTGGATTCACGTTTTCAGCATCATCAAATCTTGATAACTTAGATCCACATTCAACCGGTGTAGAGACTGGTTGACAATTTTCCATGTTAAACTCCTTCAACACCTTTGTTGCATAATTCTTTTGAGACACAAAAATCCCTTCATCTGATTGCTTCACTTCAATGCCAAGATAATAAGACATATGTCCAATATCTGTCATTTCAAATTCAGCAGCCATCTCTCTTTTGAACTCATCAACCATGGCTGAACTGTTACTAGTGAATATTAAGTCATCAACATATAAGCAAACAATTATCATGTCACCATTTTCCATCTTCTTCACATACAACCCATATTCATGTGGACATTTGACAAACTTTCTCTGCCTGAAATACTCATCAATGCGGCTGTACCATGCTCTTGGTGATTGCTTTAAACCATACAAAGCTTTCTTTAATTTCAACACCTTATCTTCATCTCCTTTGATTTCATAACCGGGGGGTTGTTCTACAAAGACTTCTTCTAAATTTCCATTCAAGAAAGCCGACTTCACATCCATTTGATAAATTCTCCATTTATTCTGGGCAGCTAATGAAATGATCAATCTAATAGTTTCCAGCCGAGCAACTGGAGCAAATACTTCTTCATAATCAATACCATATTGTTGGCTGAAACCCTTAACAACTAGCCGAGCTTTGAACTTCTCGACTTCTCCTTTTTCATTCTTCTTAAGTTTGAAAATCCATTTTACACCAATTGCCTTTTTACCTTGGGGTAGATCAACAAGTTCCCAAGTATCATTCTTTTTAATGGCACTGATCTCTGTTCTCATAGCATCAACCCAACTTTGTGACTTTGCAGCATCAAAATAACTTGTAGGCTCACAAACTGTGCTGCAATTTTCATAAATTTCAAACATGGACTATGTTTCAGCACTTGTGTGTCAATGTCAAACATGGTGGTTGACATTAGGTTTTGAACAATTGGATTGTTAGCATCACATTTACATAATTGTTGTAAGTCCTAATCCCAATATGAGCCTTTGTCAAACACAACATATCTGTTGATAATTAATTTTGTATAACTTAGGTTGTAAATCCTATAACCTTTGGATTCTTAGGTATAACCCAGAAAGATGCCATATGATGCTTTTTCATGTAGTTTGCTCCTCCTGGATGAATACACATGAATGTAACCAATACAACCAAAAATTCTAAGATGTTTTATTGAAGGTTTAACACCTAACCATGCTTCAATTGGAATCATTCCTTCAACAGCTCTTGTTGATAACCTATTAAGCAAATATACTGAGGTGTTTGTTGCCTCAGCCTAGAGAGTTTTGCGTAATTTCCTATCAAAGAATAAGTACTTAGCCATCTCCATTACAGTTCTATTTTTCCGTTCTAAACCCCATTTTGTTGTGGTGAATATGGAATAGTCAAATGATGAATAATACCATTGGTTTCCAAAAACAACTTGAATTCTAGTGATGTGTATTCACCACCATTGTCTGTTCTAATCACTTTAATTCTCATACAAATTTGAGTTTCAACCATTTGTTTAAGAGATTTAAACACTGAAAATACCTCAAACTTTTGTCTCAAAAAATAAACCCAAGTCATTTTTGTGAAATCATCAATGAACAGAACAAAGTACAGATTTTCACCCAAAGATTCAACACTCATAGGTCTACAAATTCCTGAATAGACCAACTCCAAATTATTTGTTGCCCTTTTTAAAACACTTTTGGGAAATGGTTTTCTGTGAAGTTTCCCTAAAGCACAACTTTGACATGTCTGAGAGTGAGTTGTGATCACTGGTAGATCATCGACCATATTAGTATCTTGCATAAACTTCAGAGATTTCAGGTTGTAGTGACCAAATATTTTATGCCAAAGCTCACTTTCGATAACAATTGCATGGAAGAGATATTCACTTTTTGAGTTTGAGTTCAAGTATAAATTGTTTCCGAGCATTTTAACTTTTGCAACTTCAGAACCATGTGTGTCATTTATGATGAAAAAATTCTTTTTAAATGACACAACATAACCATTCTTCATCATTTAAGCAACACTCAATAAGTTTTGATCCAACTTTGGTATGAAGAGTACATTTAAGAATAATTTGGTACCTTTAGTGGTGTTAATTTGAACTATACCTCTACCTTTTGCTCGAACAACTTCACCATTTCCCAACTTTAACTTTGGTTGATCAGATTTGTCGAGATGAGTAAACATTGATAGGTGCTTAGTCATATGACCTGTGCATCTACTATCAATGAGCCATGCTGCTAGGATCAATACAACTGGGTACTTGGCAAACCATGAAAAGATGCTCATCTGACTTCTGATCTTCCTTAGTCATATTGGCTTCTTGTTGTGTAATTTGAGGAGTTAGATTCTTCTTGGATCTGCAGAACTTCTCACTGTGCCCAACCTTGTTGCAGAAAGAACACTTATACATGGTTTTGTCTTTGAACCAACAATTTTTTTCAACATGGTTACTCTTCTTACAAAAGGAACACATAGGAAAACCCTTTTTTAAAGTGCTTTCACATTTTCCTTCGTAATTTTTCACAAACTTCTTTTCAAACTATTTTTCATGACCTCTGCTCTTTTGGTTTGCTTGAAATGCCCCTTCAGACACTTCATCACTCCTTAGAGTTGTTCTCTGTTCTTGGGCATGCAATTTGCTGATCAGTTCTGCAATTGAGAGAGTTTGTAGGTCACATCACTCCTCTATAACAGAGATTTTGACTTCAAATCTTTGTGGGATTGAGATTATTATTTTCTCCACAACTTTTTAGTCTGTGAAAAACTCTTCAAGGAGTATAATTTGGTTCACAATGCCCATTATTCTCCCAATGTAGTCTTTTACAAACTCATTATCCTTCATTTTCATTAATTTAAACTCTCTTTTAAGAGTGAGGAGCCTGAATGCTTTAACTCTATGACTACCTTCATATTCACGTTGGAGCTTTTCCCATACCTACTTTAGGGTCTGCAAGTCCATGATCTTAGTGAGTATGGAGGCAGTGAACCTAGCATGAAGACAAGTAACTGCCCTATCCTTTTTAAGTTTTTATTCCTCATGTGCTATGATTTGAGCAAGTGAGAGGTTTGCTGCAAGTGGTGGCGGTTCTAATTCTTTCTCAACCACACACCACAGACCAAATCTGAGATAAAACCTCATTTTCATAGCCCAAATGTGGTAATGTTCTCCCTTGAATAGAGGAATGGTGGTTGTTTGTTGTGTATTATTTGTCATTTTTCAGGATCGAGTTTGGATAGGTGTTTGAAGTATTTTTTATTAGTTTTGAACTAACCACAGTCCCTTACGACTGAAGCTCTGATACCACAATTGTAACCATAAGTATACAGGTTTGTGCAATTGCTTTATATACAAAGTGATAAGGAAAATAGTAAAGTAGAACTCATAAATTAAGGGCAAATGATGAGATAATTTATTCATTAATTTGATGCCCTTTTATAGGCATTACAAGTGCAAAACAGAAACCACAAATAGTTCTAACAACTCATGCTTTCTAGCCTACAAAACAGATAACAAACTTATGAAAATAGCAACTTCTAAACGTGCTCATTGACTGAATCAAAGCACAATTTATTAACTTAAACAAAAAATAATAAAGAAATAATAAGCAAAAAGCTCACAAACTTAACACTCCTCCTTGAGTCGCAAACCTACATAAGCTTATTAATTGGATTGGACGTGGCTTATCTGGACTTGTTTCGGTCCTACTTGATGCTCCTTAGAGTAATTGCTTAACTGAATTGCATAATAGCTCAATGAATTGCGAGAGAGGTTGATATATTGATGTCGGGTTTGAGTACATAAAAGCACATGTATTTATATTGTAATTTTTCAATAATAGGATTGAACAAATGCAAAATATTTACTTTCAATTATCATGATAGCATCTCATTAGAGCATTCAGTTTAGCTAAGTTTCTTAGCTAAAATAGCTCAAAAATGCTATTTTTTCTATTTTACCTATTCTCTTTTCAAATATATCATGCATCAGATTTGCTATTTTAGCTAATGGCTACCGTTTTAATTATTTTTTATACTTTTTTACTTGATATTTATATTGATAATCAATATATTTAAAGTTAACATTGATAGCCAAAAAAATATTTTTGATAAACAATTGTTATTTTTTGATAATTTTTTGTATAAAATTGTTAAATTTATATATCAATATGGAAATTTTTTTGAAATATATTTTATAAGCTTTAATATAATGTATAATATATAAAAATATAATGTTTAACAAAAAATAAAAAATGAGAAGACAAAGAGAGAAGAAATTACGTAAGTGATAAAGGAGAGGGAGGAGAGAAAAGCTACTAATTATTGAGATAGCTAATGGGTAAAATAGCTAGTAGTTTAGCTATACTAGTACGCGAGTATTGTCATCACTTTTTAAATTTTTTGTGTAAAATAGAAAAAAATAAGAATTTAGCTATAATGACTTGAACACTCTAAGGCGGTGTTTTGTTTTGCAGAAAATTTTGCTGATGGTCCCTATGGTATTAAGTAATTTTCGATGTGCTCTGCGTGGGTTAAAAAATTTAATTGATTTTCTTACCGACTGACGTGGCAAGAATAATTTTAATTTCATTTACTGCCATAGCTCTAATTAAAATTTTATTGGATCCATGTATTTCCAATTACGAACCAGGGGTCTCCAACAGACTATTTGTGTTGTCATCTTCATTAAAATTTATCAATTACTGCTCTCGTGTTCGTGCTCAAAGTGGGGGCTCCTGTTCTAACTACCATTCCCCGCACCACGAAGAGATCACTCAGTGCAAGGCACAGTTACAACAGCAGCACATCAGAGCATGTTTGGCAGTGGTTTAAGCTGAAGCTCAAAAAGTCTTCTCAAAAGCTGTGTTTGAACCCAAAATTTTCATGTGCAAATCAAGTTTCATCCTGCAAGAGTGTCGAAATATATAACAGCTCATGAAATAAAGATCAGATGAGGAAAAAAATGGACTCAAAACAATCTCCTCGTCATAATGAGAATCATATTACAGAAGCTGTCATTGCAGAAACATCGTCGAGTCTCAAAGCATGTCGTGTACAAACCAGTTCAATTTTCTGTAAGAAAAGTGCAGCATCTTCTAGCATAATCAAGCGACAAGACAATTACTGAACTACAAGTTTCAAGTTCCATTACCTCGAATCTGTATGTAAATGAACAAATACTTTTAAAGATAATAATATCTATGACAATAAAGATCCATTAATTTCTCAGCTTCCGTCCATCAATCTCTTCCCCTTCCTAGTCCGCACGTGAGCCACTGCTACTTGCAGCTGATCTCTTGCCACCATATTTCTGTCGGACAAGGAAAATAGTGAATTGTAATAAAACAAAAACCAGAAAGTTATTTATTCACTTTTATACTAAAATCTGGGGTTCCTGAATTTATAATTTTGGAAAGCACACCATAAGCTTGTCGCAAGGCGGTGGTTCTAAGTGTGTGGACGCAACCAACAAGTGACAATGGCATCTAGCTGAATATTAAACAAAACAGCCACAATGGAACAACTTGCAAACTGATTACTTCAATGGATGAAGTAATTTAATCATGCCGTAAAGATACAACGATGGAGGACGATAAAAGAAAACCTTGGTCTTCGTTTCACGCTTCCCAAATGACATATAAACATGTTTTAAAATGATGTAAAACTGGTTATATTAACTGTTTGACTTGATAAAAAGATAGTTCGTTCCCTTGAGTTATCAGAAACTGGTTCAAAACCTTCTGGAGATAAGTGACTCACTGGCTCCTATTTGTTTCCCCCCAAGTTTCCTGTTGAACACTACGAATTTTCATTTCTTTATTATTATTTATTATTATTTTGCTAGAAATTAAACTCATTTCAAAACAGTTTTCCCTCAGCAAAAGAACTCAAAAAACTCAAAACTCAAAACAAATTCAGCCAAAACACAGCAAAATCAGTAGAATGTTTTGGAATGCCACGTTAAAAAGGAAATCCAGCTCACCTGCTTCCCAATACTGAACGGGATATATTTGTACTTGATCATGTGCATAATTTGGCGTTTCATTGTGAGGACAAAAAGGACAATCCAGTAACATAGCAATATAGGCCAGAAGACAGGGACATCGAACATGGAAAAGAAAGTCATGACAAAGGCCACTAAGAAAGCCTTTGTGATAGCATACCTGAACCAAGAAAGAAAACAAGATGCTCATCAGGGACACGCTTACATGCTTTTGTGTTTTTATAAATTAAAAAGAAAAGAACTTAAAATGTCAGAAAATCACAAGGAACTATATCTACTGATTAGTTTGACACTTTAACTTAAAAACTATAGCAGTAACCAATATAGATGATGTCATGAGGATAGTAAGTCACCGACGATTGAGAGCATATGCAGATATGAAATATTTCGTATATAAAAAGGAGAGACCGAGAGGTCCCCAATTCCGTTCCCAATGTTAATAAATCTATCCCAGCTCTAAAAAGTTCCTCCAACTATGTTTCCACTATTTTTCTAACAGAAAACTATCCTTCACACTTTTTTACATAAGAGAAAGGAAACAAAAGCTAAATGGTAAAACAACTTTTAACTTGCCTTAATTTCTAAGTCATTAATATCTTAATCTGAAATTAATGATATCATACAACTCATGTCCATTCACTCACTATTCGGTAATAGGTGTTGTTACCATTTTGTCTCTTCATATTTTAATCTGTAACTCCCACAAAATAAATACTCCAAGAGATGCAAGAGGTCATTTTTATTTTTAAAATAAATATCTAGTGCTTATAATGCTCTCAGGTGAGAGCACAACAAAGTGAGAAGCCAATTTTTTTGGAACAGAGCAGAGGTGCAAGGTGGGCCGTGGTTGTTTCCCTTCTTACTTTTCATGTGAATTGGTTGATTTTCCATTTCGTGCGACAATTCTTTCATGTTTAGCGATTGTCAATTACTTCTTCGTTTACTTATTTTTTAAGTTATTGACAATGTATGATTCATATGGTTTTGGTGTTAGTACACTTGCTATTCTTTATCTTTTCTCGTGATTTAATTTCTTGCATAAATCTGTTTAACAAGTCATTAGTTCTTGCAATTCTGTTAAGTTCTAAAATAATATTTGTGTGTTTTATATGATAATGGTTTTGTAATTCTGTTACGTAAATATTTATTTTCATGTGCAATTATTATTAGAATCTGCAAGTAGTACAATAAAATATTCAAAATTTCATGCCCTATTGTGTGTTAAACGAAGAGTCCATGACACATTAACTTTAATATGTTAAACGAAGAGTCCGTGATACATTAACTTTAATATGATTATAACGTCTCTAACTCAGACTGTTACGGTAGAAAAGTGGTTTATATGGTTTTTAGAACGTATTTGATACTTCAAGATACTCTTACCCAATTAGAGAATATTTTATATTAAATATATCTATTTAAATTGCTAACATTGGTTTCATTTGCATCCAATTTGGTTGGAATCGAGTGGCTTATACAAGAGGTTTCAAATACACGTTGAACAACGAAGAAAACCGGAGGCAAAAAATGGTCAACCAACTCTCCCACTGAATCCATTCCTCAAAATTAGCTCTAAAATGTACATTTAAGATTTATGTACTAAAATAGTTAGATTAAACTAATCTACCTGTCTCCTTAACTCTTAATTTTAAAAATACATTTTTATCATCCTATCACTTATATTAAAGATACCACAATCATATAACAAGTTTATTCCTTATTTTGTTTGGTTGCATACAGAAAGAAAGAAAAGATAAACAAACACGACGAGCTTCATACTATAGAAACATATTACCGATGTCCTAAATCTCAACCGGTAAAATAATTCGAGTTTCTTGAATCTTTAGCTTTGTAATTCCCATAAGCAAATCTCTTTTCGTATGCGTGTTACTCCGTATAAAGATAATCGAGAAGTGGGAATAGAAAGGCCTTTTCATCAAGATACCATCGGGCTAGTAGGAGTTAAAAGAAAAAGGGGGTTAAGGAATGTAAAATTGATTACAACCTCAATTTTAAAATTGTGTGTTGAAATAAACTAACAATAATGAACATAAAATATTTGTTTGCATCATAATTTCCATTGGGATAGGTGGGATTAGTCTTCTCATGCAATGTTGGGAGAATATATTAAGAATGTGACTGATATTTTTGATGTAAATGAATATTTTCAATCCTTCCAATCACATTTAAGTATTCCATCTGTAACTTCACCATCGTCAATTCGGTTTTCTTACACTGATTCAATCCTTATTAACCGTCAATCAAAATTCAAATACTCTCTGCATTAACTTTTTCCTCTTTCTCCATTGATAAAATGAAAAGATAACTTTTAATGGCCATTAAATTTTTTAGTTGGTTACAACCTTTCATGTACTATTCAACGATGAAATAACCTTTGGTTATAGCCATCAAATTTCCCGGTAAGTTGCAAGCTTTGATTTGTGGGAGATAGAGACTACTAGGGAACATAAAACTTTCAATTCTATATATATATATATGAAGATTCAACCATTAAACTAATTGATTCTTAACAAATTCAAAAGTTTCAATTACTTGGAGTCTTAAAGTACGAAGTTAACGCTAACATGGTGAATAAATTATTCACTAGAAGTAGCTAAGGACTCTACCTCTTTCGTATACTCCTTTCATATTCACAAGGAGTAATATGCTTGCTTATACCTTTACCATTGTCACTTAATTCGAGTTACCTATAAACACTTTCAGTACGTGAAAATTAAAAGTTGGTGTTATTGAATATCATTTAAACATAATCCAAATCAAATAACTAACAATAGATGGGATAAAAGTTTATACTATCATCTCCTGCTAGCGGCTGCAAGGCCAAGATTCAAAGTTTTCCCCAAAAAAATTGGATATTTGTAATGAGTTTTAGGGCTTGTTTGGTAACAGCTTTTATGTCAAAAAAGTTGCTAAGAAAAAGCAGTGAGATAAAAACAAGCTTATAAAAAGAATTGCGGTGAAGTGCCTGTTAATATTTTTAAAATTTCTTTTTTTAAGAATGTTTAGCTTTGAATTGATGTCAAAAGTATGTCAATATTGATAAGTGAGCAAATAGTTGAATTCATTGAGGAACTTAATGTAAAAATATTTAATTTCATAATTTTCAGATGAAACTTTGAAGGCAAAAAGCAAAATAAAACATCATTTTCCAATTTCATACTTTTCTGTTTTCTTGCTTTTTCCTCTAAAAAGTATGTTTAAAAAAGATTAAAAAGCTGGTAACCAAATGCTCCCAGCTTTTTTTAAGCAAAAAGCAGACAACCTAACACAAACAAGCTGTTACCAATGTATTCAAATTGTCTTCCTAAATGCGTTTATTCTTTTCTTTAAGTCATAATGTAAGATATTTCGAAGTAAAATTAATGACGAATTTCATTTTCCATTTGTAATACTGATTAAGAAAGTTAACAAAAGTTCCACTATACTTAAAAGTTCCATGTGCAAACCTACTAGGCCTAGCCGAATGGGTCGAAAACCAACATCATAGGTAGGAGGTCGTGGGGACTCCCCCTTCTCTGCCTACAGGTTCCGATGTACCCAAAAAAAAAAAAAAGTTCCACATGCAAAGCACGTGTATCCACCTAGTAAGAGAGAAAAATAAATTACCGAAAGCGTTGAAACGGGGTTGGATCAACTATGTTAAAGCGTAAACAGTTGACATCAATGGCAAGAGCTTACAACTTTGTTGATTAGGGCTTACTTGGTTAGGTTTCAACTGTACCACTGGGGTCCAGGGGCATATATAGTATCGTATGCTAGTTTCAGGTATTCCTTCGCCTAAACAGCTAGCTTTTAAGCAGTGAGTTCTCCTATAGTACATAACATTAATTTGGTTTTTTAAGTTCTCTCTAACATGAATTTTATTCGTGAAGAAAGCAGATGTCGCATGGTGTAACCAATTTTCAGTGTTTTGAGGAAAATAAAATCCAGAAATACCCTTCAAAGAATCTAATACTTTCAATGGGCTTTGGGGGTTTCCTTTGTAAATCAAAATAACCGAATGGGCTTTCAGGGTTTCTTGTGTAAATCGAAATAACCGAAAAACCCAACATGAAAACTCATTCAAGGAGATACTCAAAAAAAAAATAAATAAATAAAATAACAATAATAATAATAAATAAATAAATAAATAAATAAATAATAAAAATAAAAAACCTGTCACTTGAACAACAACAAAAAAGGAACCCCATCTTCAGAAAAGCATTGATATCCCTTCATGAAAAACTTCTTTGTAAACCCAAGCAATCAGGTTCTTAGTTCAACAACACTCGGGAACAATCTTCCCGTTCATAGGGACCTGAGAAGAGAGCCCCTATGTATGTTGCTAGCCTAAGATTAATCACCCCACTGCCACATCGTACAACATACCTCAGTAAACCACCAAAATCGCAGCTTCAATGCTCCAATAGCAACTCTTAAAGGTACTTTCAAATCCACCATAGGCAACATGAAAAATCAAAACATGCTCCATGCTTCTCAATAATCCCAAGTGATTTAAAAAAAATGCTAGTTTTCCATAGGAAAAGGCCCTGCATTAAATAATTAAATCCAAGGGAATAGTACAATTCAAATTCATCACTCAAGCAACCTATAATAAACTGAAGCATATAAGCATAGCACACCAAACAACAGCTGTCAATAACAATAAATTGCAAGGACGAAAAGCATAATCAAATATCAAAATGACATGAAACATTCTTATTCCCCTACTGAAAGTAGATTGCTTTTTCTTATATTATGTTTTATTGCTACGTTTAGATAATCTACAAAGGGCTACTTGTGGTTTCTGCAAGGTTTGTCCCTAAGATAGGTTTTCGTTTAACACGCACTAAGAAAACAGAACCAACTTCAATACCAAGATAGAAATAAAATTACCAGAACTTGAATTCAGGTAGGCGGCGAATGAAAGGCTTGAATTCATCTGAACCTTTTGTCGGTAGCATCGGCCCATCGGAAGGCTCCAGCTCGGGATCAACAAGTGGTGACAAGAAGCCAATTAACAAATTCAATATATAGATACCCAGACCGTAAGAGACAATGTAGAACCCTTGGAGATAATAAACGCGCAGAGCATAAAGACATGCGAAAGCAAAGGTTCCAACCCATCTATAAACCGCATGGGGGGTAGTTTTGTCCAAGTAATACTGAAAAAGTTTCCAAGCATCATGCCTCCACTGGTTTACAGCAGCTGAACCACCATCATCTCCCATACCCTCCATCTAAAATGAGCTTGAAAAGTCCCCCTAAATCTGTAAATAGCAATGATATCATCCACATAATTTTAGATGCAAAACGATTCAAATTCTGCAAGTTCACTAATCAAAAACCATAAAAAAGTCAAACACGCTTGCTAGTGCAATGCTTTATCTCGCATTCTTACAATTTGCCAAACAAAAATCACTAGCATAATGAATGTATGGCTCTCCTTTAAATCATACAGAACTCAAAGACAAAGAAGGAAAAACGGTTTGAAAAATGTCTTCTCGTCTTAATCGGCGAAGCCAACAAAGTTATAAATTCCTTTTGAGAACATGTTTAAACTTCATTACAGATAAAAATAATTTTCAAAAGGGAAAGTACTTCCCTATTATATTAGGAATCAGGGAATGATCCAGAAAAGGAAAAGATCAACCTAATTTACTTAGTTTCTTAAAATATAAGGTTCGTTCACATTGTAGACTTATTTGGATTCTTACAGTTTCTTAGAAATACAGTTTAAAGTTACTTTTTACGTAGCATCTTCGTTATTGCAAGTTTCAGTACTATTACTCTAATGGCGGTGCCAGGTGATAAAATCCTGACCCTGTGCCAAAACCTGACTTGGGCTAAGAAATTTGAACCTATCTTGGACCCCATTAAGAAATGCCGTAATATAAGAGATCACTTCTCTAGTTAAAGGCTTTGATTGACTCAAATCATGTCACGTCCCGCAATCCGTGACCCGGGGTCACGAGTTCCAAAAGAGAAAAAGAACCGAAAATAAAGAAATAAAAGAACATCTACGCCAATCATATCGCATCTAACTGCCACTGCAGGACGATCCTACTCATGTACTACAGCATCAGCAGCAATAGAAAGTAAAATTACTCCAAAAAGAATAGATGAAGGCCAACGAGAACTCCATGAAAATGTATAACATAGTAAACCTGCCTATTTACTAATACAACATTGCAAGTTGTATGCTTGCCAAAAACAAAAGATAAAGGAAGGTATACATGTATTTTTTGTCTAGTGTAAGAGCAAGAACATATCTATACTTTCGCCACGCTAACTCCGCTATACCACTACAACCCCACTATCAGAATACACTAATACATCAAAATGAAGTACATAAAGATAAAGCGCTAAACAAGTGCGCCAAAAATATGTACAACTATAGCAAAAGCAATCTATGGATGATTTGAGCCCGCTTCCACACCTATAAAGCCACGCATATATATAGGAAGACAATGGAAAAAATGTAACAGTTAGCCAAGTAACTCCAATAAGGAGAGGCTAGGCTATATGTAATGAAGCATATGACTAACATATGAGAATAAATCATAAACATGAATGTGATTGTGATCATGAATGTCAAGCACGCCCACACACACTACACACCCCTCGCCCACACCACACTGCACATTTTAGGAACAGTATAACTACACTTTTATAAAATGCTAAGATTCACCACCCACGCTATGGCAGGCAAAGTCTTCATTAACCCACCACCCACGCTATGACAAGGCCAATGGTAATATCCCAAATCTGGTTTTCCAACTTTCACAGTAAGGCTGTATGACTTTATTGCTTTGCACACATTTTTATAAAATTGATTGATACTTTAGGTCCTGATCATGAAAAAAAGTACTCACGCCAACACATTTCTTTTGAAAACCACACTTTCATAACCCACACTCACACCACGCCACATGAATGCAATGTAATGCATTAACTACACAATTAACATGTTATATAATAAACAACGCTTGAACATGTTAATGAAATGCCACGCAATAAACATGAATAATGATAAAGCTTCACATTATAAGAAAATTCATGTTCTTACTACGCCAACAACTACACCTACTCATTTGCATAATTCATGCCTACATTATGCCTAAGAGACGTATCAATTCACGTCAATTTATAGTGTAAGTACTACCCCTAGAAGACGTTTCCATCACATCTAAATTCAATTCCACCAATACATATATTCAAACAAATCATAACATATACATATGATCAAAGTCGTCTCTTAAAGCTCGTTGACTACCGTACCTAGAAATGCACAAAAAATTGCCCCGGGAATTCCTGTACAACCCCAAATCCGCCTCTTCTTCACCCCTCAATTTGATCTGGCAAATGAATTCAAATCATTAAAACATCAAGACATAAAAACGTTCTACTCCTTACGAAGAACAAGAATATCAAATAAAATTTCACGTACATGAAGTGCATGGAAATCGAGATAAATCCAACGAACGAGAGAGATAGAAAAAATTACATAGAAATGATCTCTACGATTCAAGGATGAAGAATATCAACTTATTTTTGATAGATGGGCCTTGGAAATAGATCAAACCAAGCTTTAAAAGTTGAAGAACAATGGAGTCTTCTCTCTCTATTCTTTTCGGAATTTGGGGGAAAATGATCGAGCCAACATGATGTGACTTTTTAAAAAGTTGTTCCGGGCATAAATAAGTCGATATATAGGGTGTAATAGTCGACTTATAGCAAGCAGTCGACATATAGGTAGTATAAGTCGACATATAGACCCCCAGAATGAAAAAGAATTCTCTGGAAAAAAAATGCAACCATATAAGTCAACATATAGGCTAAAATCAACATATAGGCCCTATAAGTCGACATATAGGTCCAACAGAATCCCCTTTTGGCCTCGGAATTCTATTGTTCTGCCAAAAGCATTTCCTGAACACTTTGGGCCCCATTTTGACCCCTCTACACTTTGAATTGGTTTTTTGTGAAAACACAAAAGATGTAGATAAATGAAATATCTTTCTAGCGGTATATTGTAAACATCAATCGGATTTACGGTTGAGGAGATATGGCCAAAATACCGATCAGGTGTCATAACAAAGTTCATTATTGAACTTGATTTTAATTTCACAACTTTCACTTGTCAAAACAATACACTACGCCATACTACCCTATGCCACGCAATAATAATATTATAATGCGATGCTTAATATTATTATTAAAACGAAAAAAAATATTTAGTCAAATTTCGAGGACGTTACAAATTACACATAGCAGTTTACCTTATTAAGCTTTAACATGTGCCAAGTAACTGCCGAAAGAAAGTACAAATTCGGGATTAACAATTCAAACCCATTGATACAGTTATGTATTCAAACCTAGAAATCAAGATGCTCAAATCAACCTGATGCTCAAATCAACCTGATGAACTTGCGCATTAGCCGGTCCAAATTCTTGGGATTAAGGCTTGGTTTGAAATCGCTGTTGTACTTTTCTTTGTACAATTTTAGATAAGAGTGTATTCGCCCTTGCAAATTTTAAGTTCAAACCAGCTCCAATTGCTTAATCAACTAAAGTTTTTTCTTTTGCTGATATCCTTCCTGTATACCATTTCCAACAAAATATCTTTCTACTTGCAAGTTTTTAGCACTATTACACTATTAATAATCAAAAGGATTTAATTAACCCAAATTGCGCATAGCTATTAAGGTTTATAACTTTTAACCTCCTTAGTAACTAAAAAATGTTAGTAGAAACAAATAAGGACTTTAAGAAACTAACTTCTAATTTGGTTATCTTTTCTAACTGCACATAGAAAAAACACTCAAATGCAACTGATCAACTAACATTTAACAGTCTCCCTCTGCTTAGACTTTGTTTCGTAATTGTTGACGAATATCAAAATCCTCTTCTTAAATATGCTTTTAAAAGTTGATTTTAAATTTAGGTGCACCTTAATGTTTGGTAAATAAATCATAGAAATTGTTTTGAAAAGCAACATGGTGTTTGGTAAAAAAAATAATATCTTTATACAAAAATTGACATGAATTGGAAATGGAGTAGAATGGGTAGTCTTGTAATTGATGCTAGGAAAAGTAGGTGCAACCCACAACGTGCTTCCAAAAGCACCCTATAAAGGAAAATGCTCGAAAGGAGCAACATTTTCGTTCACCAAACACAACTACTTGCCTTTATTGGGAAAAGAAAAACAAAAGCAGCCTCCAGAAAGCAATCCCAAAAATTGCCTTAATCAACCATAAAGAGTTCAAAACCTAAATGTTTTCCCCGGTATCTTTTGTTTGCACCATCTCCGATAGAGTATCTACGTAATCTAATTAAAGGTTTCAATTAACCAAAATTGCACGTGAAATATAAGCTAAGATCATTTGCATCAGAGTCTGTTAAATAAGTTCTTTCCTTATTTTAGATAACCAACTGCTAGGTAATGGGTATTTTTCAATGTGCATTAGATTATCTTATGGTTCTTAAAAATAAGGAACATGCAATGGAGAACCAAAAATCCATTACCTAAATCATTTTCTCCATCTTCCCCCATTTATCTCCCACGTCTCCCAGCCTCCTTTATTTTCTTTTGTCCACTTCTTTATATTTTGTGCAATGGAAGATCAAATATCGTACATGAAAATTAAAATGCAAGACCAACTTTATAGCTTTTCTTACTTCCCTTTCTTTTATTTAAAAGATTATAACTTCTAAATTTGTTCATCGTATTTTTGCATGCCATAAACCGTATTAATTAAAGGTTATAAATATACTTCAATAAGAGATCCATTTTGATATGCAAATTTGATCATTTTCAAAAAAAAAAATAGCATAAAAAAACTTTGGTTATCAATGTAAATTTTAAGTATATCTATTACTAATAGTATTTTAATATTATGAAGAATGCAGAGTGTAATGAATAGAGATTCCGTAAGTATTTTGGAGAACCTATTAAGATAATCCGATGTGAATGGCCTAATAACTGTTAACAAGCTTGTAACTGAGAAAAGTTAGTAGTAACCAATCAGCCTAGAAAAACTAAACCAGATTTAGACTTTCACTTACCATTTCAGACCCCACAAACTAAAATCCAGCTAATTAACTTACACATCATCCAAAAAAAAAAAAAAAATTTACTCATAAAACTTAAAATAGAACTGTGCATTCCACCAAAATAACCATCTTGAACCCCAAAAACTCTAACCTATGTACATCAAACTTCATCTAAAATAGGCTTGATCTACTGTTCAGGGGGATAATTGAAGCAAACCCTACTGTTAGGGAGTTCAATAGTATCAGATACACGAGATACATCATTCCCTAAAATATAATCCCTATAATTTAGAATACGGTAGCATATAGAGACTGGTGGGAGTGCCCTTACAGCTCTCATTACTTAATCAACTACAAAGAGCTAAAAGGGAGGCCATTTTTACCCAATTAACACTATTTTGCCCCTTTTTCTCAGAAAAATTGGGGATCTTAATACCGCACTACACATTCAAGAGAGAGAGAGAGATCCATATAGATAATATAAGCGAGCTCTAAATCGAAAACCCTAATTCCTCGTAATCAACAACCCATTTTACAGGTATAAGTAATCAATGACTACGGATTGAAATAAAATTAATTGAAGAAACAATCGAGTCAGATTCGAATTGGGGTTCGAGATTGAGGGCTTACCTCCGACCGCCTTATAACCGGTGGAGAGTCGTCGGCGGAGAGAGAAATATGAACTTGTATTTATTTTTAGATATAATATATATATATATTATTAGCTATGAAAAAAAGTGGGTTATTATTACACAGACGTTTTGTTGCTCTGTCGTTTCGGGATTTGGATAGTCCATTCGAATTCAAATTATATAGAATTTGGTTTGGATTCGAATTTAATTTTTTAAAAATTTTGGATAATTTGGAATAAAATGATTCGGTTAATTATTCGAATAACTGAATAATGAAAGTATGTCGTTTTATAATATATATATATAATATTATAAAAAAATGATATCATTTTAATTATAAATTTGGGTTCAATTCAGGTAATTCGAATTTTAGTCTAAATCGGGTTCAGTTTAGGTTTGGGTTTCTTATTTATAATTCGGATTCAAGCAATTCAAAATTAATTTCGGATAATTTGGGTTTGGAAATTTCTTTTTTTTTT